>JAATLQ010031360.1:0-10930 GCA_013421005.1 Heliconius erato x Heliconius himera | reverse complement strand
TGGGGAACGGAGTGTCTTAACACTAGGTTCCCTCTGCCTGCCGTGCTGTGTGCGGGATAAAACGTGAAGCTAATTTTTATTTCTTACGTAGACTACTTCCCCCAATTTCAGTTGCTGGTTACGTCACGTACTACATTCATGTTTTCCTTTAAATTTAATTTTTCTAAGTTCAAATTAAGGTAGTAAGCTGTTTATTTAAAAAATATTATGTTTTATTTTTATAATATTAGATTTATTCTGTGATTGATCCCATAATGTTAATTACTTCTACGAAGCCAAAGCTACTTGTTTGTTTTTTTAAAGTCTATTAATAATATTAAAGTTATTTAACATTAGTACTAGTACAATCGCAATATTAAACTAGGTATATTATTTTTTTAAGTTAACATGATAGTGATATCTGATCTCCATCGTTTCTAATGTTAAGTTTATTGATAAAATTACTTAAAAGCTTTTTAATTTCATTGAATTCGATGATTGTTCAAAACTGCCCCATATATGTTCAAAGCTACCCCGCAAGGGGGGCAGCTTTGAACATTTGACTACTGCTACTAAAGTTGATATTGCACCTTTACCTTATATATTTTTCTACATACGATGCTACGATTGTGTGGTACAATAGTTGGACTAAGCATTGTGAAATAGTAAAGAAGTTAAAAACTGTAGAATTTTTAGATATGACACAAAGTTTAAAAATCGTTCGAATGTGCCCCCCTCTCCCCTACATAGAGAACTGACGAAAATTGAGAAATGGAAGTATTTTAATGAGAAGCATTTTAACACTAGGTTCCCAGGTTCCCTGTGCCTAACCTGTTATGTGCAGATTACAATGTCAAGCTTAAAATAACTTAGAATTCGATTGGAAATTGTGTCTTTTGGATGACGTCATTACGCTCTAATTAAATGTGGCCGTCTTGGTAGCGTGGAGACAACGTCGGACTGTTGTGTGAACCCGACGGTTATGGATTCGATTTCTATTCATTGAAATTCTGCCGCTCAACACTAGGTTCCCTTTGCCTACCATGGGATACACGCGAAGCTTTAATAAACAATAACCAAGACGACATAAAAAAGGGTTTTAAAATCAAAATGAAGATTTCACTGCGCGAGCGACAGCCCACCGCGCTCCACTCGGAACTTACTTCGTTTGCATTTTTATTACTTTTTAATTTTATCACCGAGCACTGATAGCTAGTCAGTCCTCTCTCATTTACTTGTGCTCCCGTTTTAGTTGGTGTTGGATTGTTTTTGTTTTTCTCATTTATATTTATATGTATATTGTTTTTGGCAGTCTTGGCGTAGTGGTGCAGTGTCAATGGGTTCGATATGCCCTCGGAGGAACGTATTATTGTCATTTCCTCGCTCTTGTAATAAGACAAAGTGCGACGTTAAGTTCTGTCACTCTATTGAGTGTCAGCATTTAACGTCGTTCAATAGAGTGTCAGAAACCAGCCTTTCATATTTGTAAGGTATCGAAAATTGTTCGGAAAGTGGGGAACGGAGTATCTTTAGTCCTCTCTGCCGACATTATCTCGACATTAGTTTCTCTCTGCCTGCCGTAGAATATGTAGGGTACAGCGACGAGGAGTTTGATGTACAGTGTTTTTAATAATTATCTATCTTAGTATTAGGTTCCCAGGTTACCTCTACCCTACCCTGCCTCTAGCCCACCCTGTTACAATAAACAGAATAAAGCTAAATAAATAAATAGTTTCTTCTTAATTTAACTATATTTATTCTACTTTAGATGTCACATACCCTACTAGTATGCCCAATATTTTCAAAATCTAAATAAAATTTCTTCCCAAAACAACGAAACTCGGAGGGAGTTCCAAATCCGTATCCAAAAATAAAATAAAATAATAAAATTTGCTCTAAACTAGATTCGAACTCGCTATCCCAAAAACATTAAACACAAAACAGCAATAAACTTCAGAGTCACATACATAACGGTATTTGCATATTATTCGTTTATTATTCTACTGAATTCATATGATAATGTAACGGTATACGTATTTTGAACCCCAGAGAGCTATGAACGATGCTGTAAAGATTTCAAACGTTTTATGTTGGTATGTTTGTAATTTTGCGTGTTATTTGATATTATTGTATGGGAAGTATAAAGTTATTGATGGGTGTGGGTTCGATTTTGGTTTTATAGCGGGGGTAATATAGTGAGATTTAATTTCGTCCCCCTTGGACGCTGTTCAAGGTAAACGTGTAAAATGTTTTTATATTTCCTCAATATAGAGTAACCTTAAAAACGATTTTAAAAATGGGTACAGAAAGTTTGTATTAAGAACAAGAAAAAAATCTTGAGTGAGGATCGAACCTATAACCACTGTCGTAGCAATATGAGTCACTCACTAACCACTAGACTACTAAGATAATCAAATAAGATTTTTTCCAGCTTAACGTTTAAACTAAGGCAATAAGCAAAGATAGACACTTCATTTATACGGTTCCATACCTTTTTAGGACAAAAAGGAACCCTTATAAAATCGTCGTCCGTCTGTCCGTCTGTCGGCCAAGAGTTTTTATCTCAGGAATGTTTGGAGATATTGGGGTCTACGGTCCCTTAATTTTCAGGAAAAATCGTATTTTTACATTTACTTAAAAAAAAGATATGGCCGTCTATATCGCAAAAAACACGTATTTCTACACTATGAAAAGAATTAAAATTCACAGGGTACTTCCGGTTGACCTAGAATTATGAATTTTTTCAGCTATCATGTACGGTAAACAGGTAGGGTACTAGTTCACGAAAGAATCTGAAAACTATACATTTGTGGTTAAGTGCTAAAACATAATAAACAGCCTTAAAAGTGCTAGGTCAAGTGAGGTGTCAGATAAAAGAGCTTCTGCTAAGCTAATCTTGAATTTCAGAATATGCCCGAGAAATCCAAGTTTTTGCACGGAACCCTCGGTGGGCGAGTCCCACCCGGGCTTGACAGGTTTTTTTACTTTCCGCCCAATTGTCACTCATTCTGTGTTAAATAGTGGAGCTGAACGCCGCGCTTTCTAATTAATAAAGCAGCCAATTCAATAAATAGATGTTACTAAACAGAAATCGAACCCACAATAGTCACGTATACAAAGAGACCCTTTGCCGTAGATATAAATGGGATTTCGCCAGAAGTATAATGGTTATAAATGATGAAATCAGATTCTAATTTTCCAATACCTCTCTATCTGAGTACAAACGAACTCCTCCAAGCTATTACAGTAAGCACATTAGTCTTAATTAGAAACACGACTGAGGGTCCATTTTTCTTATAATCACTCCCATTACACTTGGAACGGTGTGTTAATGAATAGATACTTCTATTATATATCGAATAGTAATAAAAGGAAATTATTATATATATTAATTGAGGCCAGTCGTAGCGGAGGGGAGAACTTGCGACGTTCGATTCCCACTCGAGGAAATTTTAATTTCCTCGCCCTGGTAAAGCGCGGCGTTGAGTTGCGCCACTCAACACGGAACGCCTCCATTCTCTTCATTGGAGAAAGTAGTGAACGGAAGTGTCTGTATAGGAACAGAGTGTCTTAGCACTAGGTTCCCAGGTCCCTGACATCCCTGCTGCGTGAAACAGCGTGAAGCTAAAAATAGATATTATAATATTGTGTGTATGAAGGCCGTCGTGACACAGTGGTTGTGGTTCATTTAATAATAAGAAAAGGCATTTTTACTTGTTATAATCAATTGGGAAATTTGTAAGAAATTGTTTCATAATTATAAGTATTCATGTAAAATTCTAGTCATTTAATATTTTTTTTTCATCTTCACGTTTTATCCCATAAAACACAATAGGCAGTATTAACCTAGTGTTAAGACACTCTATTTTATATTTTCCATTTTTAAATTGGATATTGAGTAGCAGAACATAACGCCGCGTTTCACTTTTGGTTCGTTTAAAAAAATATGTACATATAAAACACATTTCTGGTCCATTTAACCTCAGTACATTATTATATAAATAAAAAGTTACCTACAAACATAAACTAGAAAAACTTTCAATTACCATATCATATTTAAATAAAAAATAGTTAAAATAATTAAAATATTTTATAAGATAAATCTCAACTCATAACTCCAATCCCAGATGACTGTAGTAAGCTATTAAAGTGCTCAAGATGAGCTTTCGATTCAACAGAGCTTCTCAAATATACCTCCTGCTTGCTTTCCAGTACACGTGGCTTTTTATGATTGGTTTTTATTATTTTTACGTAATATTTCTACTCTATTAATACTAGTTTTTACCTACGGCTAGGTTCGTATGGGCAAATGGAAATAGCTGAAATTGAGGCCGTCGTGTACAGGGGTAAAAGCGTGTGACAGTAATCACGACAGTCGTGGGTTTGATCCCCATTCGGGGAAATGATAAATTTTATGTTTTCATTTCCTAGCTTTGGTAACGAGGCAATGCGCGGCGCTGAGTTACACCAGACAACATGTAAAAAGTCTTAATGGAAAAGGAGAGTCTTAACATGTACTTGCTATGTGATGTATGATAGCATATAGCATTCCCCGGCAAATGGACTATCTAACACAAAAATATTTTTATAATCATACCTTTAATTTACTTAAACGTGGAATAGTATTTAAATCATGAATTGACTTCTAAAGCGAAGAAATTTACTGGAAGACAGACGCTGAGCGACAGCACCTCAACATCTAAATGAATCACAAAACATTTTTAAAACCTACAACAAACGCTTAAAATCAAATTCAAAACCTTTATAACATAGCATAGCGCGCACTGTTAACAAGCTTTAATCGTACAAATAGCTATAGATATATAGATAGATATAGCGCATCTCTCACCAAACGCGCGGCATTAGGATCACTCGAGACGGCGCGGGGTCGATTGCGTTTGCATACTGTCCACGACGACACTAATGTATTTGCTAGGGCATCGCCGTTGTACTAGATAGCTCTGTTTAGAAAGTTTTCTAAACTTCTATTAGAACTGAGTAAATATTTAAGGTGCCTATATGCATATAGTAGAGCAAAGTGGAAGTATAGGACTGTAAATGCCTGTGATAGTTGTTGATTCGTTCCCCATAAACATATTTTTTTATAAAACACAACAAGCAATATCTCTAAAGTAGATGAAACATAGTGTCATATACAGCATAGTGCATAGTGTCTTAACTCTAAGTTTTCTTATCTAATCACCTTGACCAGAATAAGCTTATGGATCATACCCCACGTAAAAAAATCTCTTATTAAGGCGCAGGTGGCGCGTGTAACTGAAAACTCGGCGATTTTGGGCTCCCACTCGGAGGATTGCAATAATTAATATTTTTATTTCCTCGCTCTGGAAAGCAGGCAAAGCGTGGCGTTGAGTTCCACCACTCAATACTCAGTGACTCGACAATTCGGTAGAAAGTGGGGGACGTAAGTGTCTTAATGGCGAACGGAATGTCTTATATTAAGTTTCAAGGTTCCTCTACTTACAATGTTATTTGAGGGATACAGCGCGAAGCTTAAAAAATATAGTCTATTTACAGACATTATTTATTTCAAGATGTTTTTTTTCCAGCCTCACACTGTATCTCGCATATAGCAAGGTACAAGGAGGTAACCTACCTTGCCACATCAAAGAAATGACAATATTAATAAATATAATATATGGGCTCCTCAACTCATATGAAAAGTATCTAAATTACACCTAAAGGCCGTCGTGGCGCTTAATCCACAGTTACAGTTAACCGACGTTCGTCGGTTCGACTACTCCACTTCCACTCGGGGGAATGGATTTCCTTGGTCTTATAATAAGTCGTCGACAAAGATTGAGTCCAAATTGGGCGTATAAAACGTAGTGTCTTAATGCTAATTCTCTCTGCCTACGTACAGGATATAGTGTGATGCTAAAAAAAAATGTAACGTAATTTAAGAAAATTACTTATTTTCGTCAGATTTTACAGGATTAAAACAAATTTAAAGAAAAGCGAAAGTAACATTTTTTTATACGATTATATAAATCGCGGTTTCAAGGAGCCATTATCTGAAATAGAATCTCCCACAGACCAAAGTGAAACGAAACAAAACAAAACAAACTCATTTCGTACGAAAATAAAAAAGACAATAGAAACATAAGTTATTACATTCCGTCAGTTATCACAAATCTCAATTTGCCTCAGAATTTCGAATTATTGCTTCGCAAAGCTTATTTCGGAGCTTTAAAAGTTCATTATGAAGCTTCATCTTGTTAACGGATAGGAACTTTGGCCTCGATGCCGTGACGTCACTAATCAAGCCCTAACAACAAATGAAGTGGGAATATTGTTGTTTCGTATATTTTAAATTGAGTTTAAGTTTAAAGTGGTAACTTGATTGTAAAAGTTGAATTATTCCTTTGTATGATGATATTAGAAATATAAGAAACTAAAATGCACCTGCAAATATAATTTTAGCAAGGGGTTTATTGCAAAATGTTCGAGTTATTCCGTTTTGAGTGATGGAACTCAACAATGAGTAGTGAAATAAATTGTAGAAAATGTTAGCATCTGTTTGATGATTTTACAAATTATGAAAGAAACAAAAATTACAAATGTTTTAAAATCAAAATTAAATCACCTTCATCGCTGTATGCCGCACACAGCAGGGTAGGCAGAAGGAACCTACTGTTAAGACAGGGCGTTCCCCGCTTTCTGACGAATTCTGGAGACATTGTGTAGTGAGTGGCGGAACTCAACGCTGGGCTTTGCCTCGACATCAGAACGAAGAAGTGAAAATATAAACTTCAAGTATTCACACAATCAAGTAATCTGTTGAAGAAATTTCTTCCAGACAATTTTATATGTAGGAATTACAAATTGTTCGTAAGGAGTGCATTATAGAGGCCAGAAAAAAAATAAACGAAACACACTAACATTTCATTTAAATACAACCAAAATCTATGGAAAAAATTAACAAAAATTGAATACCAGCGAAACAGACGACTAATGAAACGATAGTGACACAAAATCCTTTGGTCGATTTAAAGCCAATTTTCCAGTGAAGGCATCGGGCGATAAAAATGCGGAATCCCTTCGAATGGAATTGCGTGCAGCTCAGACGGGGTGTAATCTGCCTGCCTACAGAACCCAAACGCTCCCAAGAGGAGATGCTACTCACTAGCCAAAGATAGGATGTTTGTAGATGTGCCTATTTAAATGTTTGTAAAAAAAATATAACTTCCTTTTTTTATTTTCCTTTAGGGTAGACACGGGGAATCTACTTTAAGACACTCTGTTTCACATTTTTCACGTCATTTTCGAGATATTGCGTATTAAGTGGTGAAACTCAATGCAACGCTTTGTTTTGTTACCAGAGGCAGAGGGCTGTGGATTTAATTCACTAAGTGTGAATTAAATCCACAGCCGTAGCGTTCACGTTAGATACTTTGCCCCGGTCACGTCACGGTCAAAATAGTTGATATAATCATATATTTAAAAAATTATGTAATATATTTTTTTTTAGTTTCAAGCTTTTCCTACACAATAGGGTAGCGTAGCGGTGGGGTAGCATTTTCAGTCATATGCTGTCCCACAGCCCCATTATGACCTAAATATTTATTAAAATGAAAAATCTAATTTTATGCTGATAAAATAGTTATTTTTGTATTTTAATTTATGGCATTGCTTTTATATCTTCCTCCAACTAAAAAAAATAAAATTTATATTTTCATATTCAATTTGATAAAGTGGTTGAACAAAGCGAATATCACAGTGATGTGTCAATATTAAACATGTAATTGAACATATTATATTTAATATCTTTGTTATATACTATAACAAATTTACATTTTAAAAAATAATTTTAATATAATAAAAATATATAGGAAAAAGTGTACCGATTAAATATTCCTATTTATCGAATTTTTTCAATCATAATACTAAATATGACATTCGCCGTACTCGTAGCAGTTCTGTACACTGCAACAATTCTGTGGTCGGTGCATGGAATCGCGCCAGAACTAAATGAAATTGAAATTAGCTTTCTCCCTAGAGCCACTCGCGGAATTCACCAAAAATAAAAGCGTATTATATTTTAAAATAGATTCTGGTTGCTCTGCTCCGCTCTGCTGAAGGCTGAATGAGGATTGCAACCAAGGAAATGAAATTAAAAAATCTATTAAGATTACTTTTAAACATTAAATTAATTAATGTATTTCTATTTCTTGTTCTTGTTAATATATTTCTATTTTTTTAGCTTTACGCAGTACCCCAGTATTTAGCAGGGTAGGCAGAACTTACCTAGTCTCAATTCGCTCTTTTTCTGCCTAAATTTCGGGTAATTGCGTGTTGAATGTCCTATACCTTATAACCAGAGCGGAGAAATGAAAATAACTGAGTCCCGCGAGTGAAAATCGAACCCACAACTGACGCAGTTACAGTTAGGCCCTTTGCCGCTACGCAACGACGGTCTTATAACAATTAATGTTGAAGTATATTAATTTAGTGTGTATGAAAAATTGTTGTTTTTAATTGTTCTTTAAGTGCACTTAGTGTAGGTCATGTCGTGAACATGTGGTGTTATTTTTGCTGAAAACTAATTGTTTTATATTGTAAATTTTGATTTTCTTCTTTAGCAATATAAATAATGGGTATTTTATAAGTACATAAAGTAAAAAAAAACTGTAACTTGCTGCCTCATGTAAAAAATAAAACAAAATTAGCTTCCCGCTGTATCCCGCACACAGCAGAGTAGGCAGAGGGAACCTAATGCTAAGACACATCTTTCTCCGTTTCCCGACGAATTCTTAAGGCATTAGTGTTGATTGATGGAATTCAACGCCGCATTTTGCCACTACCAGAGCGAAGAAATGAACATATTAAATATTTCATTTCCTCGAATGGGAATCGAACCCACAACCGTAGCTTACAATTACACGCTTGCACCACTGCTCCAAGCCGGCTTCAAATGTAACATTTCAATAAGATATTATACCTATTAATATTTTATATAATCTAATATAATAAATATCTTGTATATTTTTTTATAATTATTAGAATAATACCGTCTTTTTTTGTTTTGTTTGACTGGGCTCTAAGCCCAGTCAAACAAAACAAAAAAAGACGGTTCACTACAAAATCGAACTCATAACCGCCAACAATTCTTTTACAATTTTATCAAAATAATAGCAAGAAAATATTAATACATAAAATTTAAAAACAGCAGATAAATATGGTTTTCATATATATTCGTATTTTGGAACTATGCCTACAATTCGATAGACACAATTTGAAAGACTAGCGTCATGTCATGGATGTACCGGCATACTTGATGATGGGAACTAGCACGTTGCTGCCTGTCACAGTTCACACCGCACACAGCCTTTTTTGTTTTTAAAAGATTTTTTACGGGAAATTATAAACGTTTTAGGAAAGGTAAATTGGTAGTTGAAATTATGTTTTTTTTTCATGTCTGTAAAAATGAGGAACTGAAATTCTTAGTTTAGGTTCCCTCTGCCTACCAAAAACAAGAGAGAAAGCTGAAGCTTATAAAAATTTTAGGATTTAAGATAAGAAATAAAAATAGTAAGTTAATAAGATCCTGCATAACAAGGTAGACTGCGTAAAAAACACTTTACGCCTAGTTTTTGAAATATTGCGTGTTGAGTGGTGGCAACGCCGCCCTTTGTCTTCTTAGCGAACCGAGGAAATGAAAATAATTCAATCCGCCTTGTGGAAATCAAAGCTACAAGTATTTACAGTTAGTTGCTGCCTCTGCGCCATAACGACAAAATATTTTTTTATCTCTATTCTCTGTGGTAAAATAAAAAATAAATATTTGGTCGGTTAATATATGGATTTTAGAAGCTAAAAAACCGGATGGATGGAGGGAAATGGATGAATTTTAGTATGGTGCTAGCCTAGGGTAGAAGGTACATTTTTATACAGTGGCGTAGCTGGGGGGGTGCGAGCGGTGCGGTCGCACCGGGCAACAAATGGAAAGGGGCAACAAAGTCAGGGGCATCAATTCTTCTAATTTTTTTTCAATCAAGAATCAAGGAGGCCAGTCGTGGCGCAGCGGCACGAAGTGTGACTGTAAAACTGACTGGTTGTGGGTTCGATCCCCACTCGAGGAGATGAAATATTTACTTAAATTTATATTTTCATTTCTTCGCTCTGGTGTCGAGGTTAAGCGCGGCGTTGAGTTCTGCCACTCAACACGCAATGCCTCCAGAATTCGGCAGAAAGTGGGGAACGGAGTGTCTTAACACTAGGTTCCCTCTGCCTACCCTGCTGTGTGCGGGATACAGCGTGAAGCTGATTTTTTAAAAATCAAGGAATGTACAAGAAAAATAAGAGAATGAAAATGAAAAATACAATCTCGCTATCACGTCAATTGAACATGAACTAGTCGATACTATTGATTTTGAAAATGTGATTAATGACTTTGCTAGTTAAAAAGAGCGTAATCTCCGTTTTAAATTTTTGCAATATTTTTTACCAAAATCGAATGTTATGACTTATAACTTAACTTAGCTTCACGCTTTATCCCTAGCGAGGTAGTCAGAGAGAACGGAACGCCAAACGCCGTAGCGAGACCGTAGTCTCAACATACCTCTTTCGCCTTTTCCACTGTTATCAACCTCTTCATACATGCCCTCCGGGGAGTCCTCATGCTTTTTATATGACTTTCCTCGAGTATCTTTGATACTGTGTTTTCGAAGGTCAACCGAGGGAGACCTCGGTCTATCTCTCTTACCACTCACTTGTCCATCATAAATCTTTTTTGCCATTATTTCATCACTCATTCGTTCGACGTGCCCAAACCAGCTGAGCGTGTTCTTCTTCATTCTCACCGTGACATCCTCGCTAATACCTGCCATTCTGTGTATCGCTTCATTACGGATTCAATCGGCTAAGCTGACTCCGCATATCCTACGAAGAGATTCTCCACGGCATTCATCTTTCTTTCATTCTTCTTCTG
>JAATLQ010031359.1:0-10928 GCA_013421005.1 Heliconius erato x Heliconius himera | reverse complement strand
CCGTTGGCCAGTCCAGGGTCGCCTTCTCCTGTGGCGTCCCCTCGTAGTCCTTCCCCAAGACCTTTGTTACGACCGAGTGCTTTACCGGCGGTATTTCCAACCCCTGAGTTGAAGAGGCTACCATATTTGGACGCTCAGAGTCACCACCACCAGTTCCTGGCACATTTTCAAGGGGCAGCACTGGCAGCCGCGCTTGCACACCAGCAGCAAGGCTTCGGAGCTCCTCTACCTCCCCACCCACCCCCTCATCCTGCTGCACCAGTACCGAGAGAATCGTACCAGCTCTACCCTTGGCTTATTAACAGACATGGAAGAATATTTCCACATCGATTTCCAGGAGGTAAGCTAATTTGTATAATAACATAACAACAAATATATATTTTAAGTGATCGGCTCTATAGAAAGAGAAGTTATTTTCCGGTCACCTTATATTAGGAGCTTTTACGTTTCCGTCGCTACCGTTGATTAATTGACATTAGCTTTGTTAAAGCTCTTTATATTTTTGCTGATATAGAGAAGCTTGGACAAATTCTATATGAAAATTACATATTTTTTTAATGAAAATACCTACATATCATAAATATGTCATGAAATAAAATTTTGACATACACTGTCATCTTTTATAATTATAAAAATACCAAATCAACAATTACAATAATGAGGATATGGTGTGGCCTTGATATTTTATCTATTTATTAGATTTTTTTTTAATTTATTTTGAATCAACATTACTTTTTTATAATATGTTTTTATGCTTTTTTTATGAAGCTTTAGAAAGCTTATGTTATTACATAGACAAAACATCAGATAAAATATAAAAATGGTTATGTTTATCATATTATTATAATTATAGAGACATATTTATGGTATTTTCTTTTCAATATATAGTTGTTAGATTTTTTATTAAATGTATTGAATGCTTGTTATACTTACTTACCGAAATTCTATCCTATATTGTAGTAGCGCGCCGGCGCTCGTTAATAAGATCTTTGGGAGCTTTTTTTAATATAATTTTTATTTAATAAAAATTTTACTAGAATACCTATATATTTAAAATTTATCATTTTCTCATATTGTAACTTAGTTATAGTATAAGCTAGCAAACCACCCGCGGCTGATGATTTTAAAGACAATATCTATAAATTGAAAAGTAAAGTGTGAGCCAAATCAGTTGTGAATAATAGTGCTGTGACATAATGAGATATTTTTTATGATTATTAATAAAAAAAATAAAATTAAATCAACGTCACGCTGTATCCTGCACTTAGCACGGTAGGCAAAGGGAATCTAGTGTTAAGACACTCCGTTCTTCATTTACCGCCGAATTCTGGGAGCGGAACTGGACATCACACTTTGCTTCGACACCAGAGCGAAGAAATGGAAATATAAATATAAATAAATATTTGATTCCTTCGTCATTCGTTTAAAAAAACATTTAATATAATTAATTTTTGATTGAATGATGAATTAATTAATCAACATACCTACTTGTAATCTCGCCTTATTAAGAAAATTCGATAAAAAATACATAGAATAAAAAATTTAGTAAATAAGTCTAATTAAATATACAGATATACAAGTTAGTATGAATAACGTAATCTGCTTAAGATATTCATGTAATACGAAAAGTAATTACCTATTTATACATATGTAATTTTTAACCGCATTTTTTTTTAATAAATTCGTTTTAATTTATGAAAGAATTTGGAAATTAAAAATGAATGATAAATAATTGGTGAGCATTTATGCAGAAAAGAAAATATTTTCCGTATAATTGTTTTTTTTTATTCATTTCACATCGTATAGCATAACTAGGCTTAATAACTATGGCGTGTAGGTATAACGCGTGGGATTAGAGAAAAAATAAATTTGACCTTTTTTTTATATCTATCTAATTTGATTTATCAAGATAATTTAGTTACATATTAATACATTTGAGGCCAGTCGTAGCGTATTTGAGGTCAGTCGTGGCGCAGTGGCACAAAGTGTGACTGTAAACCGACTGGTTGTGAGTTCGATCCCCACTCGAAGAGATGAAATATTTACTTAAATTTATATTTACATTTCTTCACTCTGGTGTCGAAGGCAAAGCGCGGTGTTGAGTTCTGCCACTTAACACGCAATGCCTCCAAAGTTCGGCAGAAAGCGGGGAACGAAGTGTCTTAACACTAGGTTCCCTCTGCCTACCCTGCTGTGTGCGGGATATTGCGTGAAGCTAATTTAATTTTTATTTTTTATAATAGGTATAGGTACCTACATCTCCCTGGCATTAAACCGGGTGTTTTTGCCAGGGTTTGGCTTCCACTTCTAAAAACTTAATTTACTCCACTTTACACTGTCTCCAATATCCTCTGTGGTTAATCCATTGGTTCACAAGTCCTGCATTACAACATTCAACCATTCTTCTATTCCATTCCAACCATTCCAACCATTTAATCATTGCTTCGTCGAGCATCCGGGGGTTCACTATCATACTACATGTACTAACTTACACATATAAAAAAAAATCAAACTCACTTTCTACTACGTTAACGGCGTTTACCATATCGTTTGTAAAATTAAAAATAGCTTATCACGAAAATGTCACTTCTAACTAAATAATACATTGGATCACAAAAAAAGAGTAGCTTATCCTCTAACATAATGCTATTAAGATAACTTAAAGAGTTCTTTTAAAAAAGATTTTTTATCGAAAAAACATTTGTGATCGTTGTACAATGATAAAAGAAAGTTAAGATTACTCGGGATACGGGCGTTGTTTTTTTTAAATTTTGACATTTAACCTTTACAATTTAATATATTGAATTATGTTATAATAGTATTTTTTTTAGTTTCATAAGCTATATTCACTTTCATAGTTAAGATACGAATTCTACAAACAGCGTATTAGTAGCGGAACTCAACGCCGCTTTTCGCCTTGTTACTACAGCGAAAAAAAGAAAATATTAAATAATTCTTTTTTCCGAGTGTGAATCGAACCCACAACAGTCGGGTTTACAGTCATACGCTTGTACCACAGTGCCACGACGGCCTCACTGTTAGTATGAGGTAATTGCTAATTTAAAATTGATGATGAGTAAAAATGTTTTAAATTCTTATATTACAAATTGGAATAGTATTTTTAATAAATCTAGTCATATATTTTTTTGCGGTAAATAGATTTTAGGTCGAAAAACTTAAAAGCCGTTGTTGTGCAGTGGCAATGGTATGCTAGGTGTACTCGTTTCATTGACCTGATCAGATTATACTAAAAATAAAACGAAAAGTGTAAGACAGATAGAAGTTCTATTAGCCTTTCCATTTATTTTATAAAATTATTTATTAAAAATTATTTATATATATATTTTATTATGGTTTGGGAGATAAAGTGCGGCGTTAAATTCCGCTACTCAAACGGCAATGTCTCAAAACGGAACTTATTAATACTAGGTCACCGCTGCTGCAATATTTATTATATCTAAGTGTTAATGAGAATCAATTAAAAGTCTCACCACAATGTCGTCAAGTCTGATAGAATATCTGAACGTAAATTATAGAAATAATTGAAAGGATATAAATCAGAAAAATAGAACGCAACAAAAATGTTTATTTATTTACGAGATGTCAAATAGTTATCTCTTAATTTTAAGTCATTAATACGGCTAGCTTTAACTACTGTTAATTGGTACAAGTGATTTTACTTGAGGCGCTAGCGAGATTACGATATGGAAGATAGATAAAAGTTTCTAGTTTGAAAAACGTGTTCATTTTGTATTTTTTTTTACATATTTTCTATACATTTGAGAGATAGAGAAATAGAAGAGATGTATAAATTTGAAACGTTCCTTAATATCCGCCTAATTTTAGATTTTGTGTGTATGTGGCGGAACTAAACGCCGCAATTTGTCGAACTTGATCAGATAATTGTAGAAGGCACTTTTCTATTAAGATTTGAACGCGCTACAATCGTTTTAAGTTAAGCGTATGCCACTATACCATGATAGCTACTAATTTGATCGCTAACGTACGCCGAGCTCGTTAACTTAAGCCTACAGAAAGTTATTTAGTACACACCTTTGATGTAAATATGATGTATTATGTATGAAAGGTGTTTTTTTTTTATTTAGCTTTGCGTCGGTATTAATTTTTTCTATAATATTTTTAATTGAGATGGACTAAAAAAATGTCTATATAATATCTTTATCCGTAACCTTAAAATATAGATCAACTTCTTGTTTATTGATATTATAGAGAATACAAAGTAAAAAATACGTTTAACAAAACAGACTCTTCCATTACATGTTAGTATAGTTAGGTATATATGTATATCTAACCGATGTACCAATTATGCAACATTATTATATATATTATTAGTTATTTACGTATCGGCAAATAAAAAGTTGTCCCTAGAAAGCTTTCATTTGATACCACCGGTCGTTGTATATATTTTTTGCGAGTAAACTGGTATATTTATATTTAATACGAAGCTAATTAGAATTTGTTTATAATATTTATTATACAAGTACCTATGTAGTGTTAATAATATCATAACTTTGTCTAGAAGACATTTAGATATATAATAACCTGTTGATTTAAAAATATTGTGATAATTAAATTTTATAATATTAATTATATTTTTTATTAGTAGATATTAGTAAAAGATTGCGATTAGAAATGATTTTTCTAACCCAGCGCAGTAGGCACATTCTATGCAATTAAACAATCGGATATGAATGAACACATAACCCAACACTCGAGCTTTTGGTCTTATTTACTTATATTTAATTATTTTTTTATATTTTAATTTTAAACTAATCTAATGCTGCTTAGAAAATTACTAACATTATATTTAGTCATACATAGTTGACGTGAAATACTAGTCCTAACTAATTATACCGTAAAACGTCAAGGAAAAATAATAATCGACTAAGCATAAATTCCATTTCTATAACTATTTATAAATAGCGCTACACCAGTTTTTATAACCTATTTCCAAGTTACTGTAATGGCTGTACAAATACAATCAATGATCATTAGTTATTTTTTTATCTGTCCACACTTGACAGTAGAAAAAAATATGGCGCTCGAATAATCTTGTATCAATATTTGTTGTGAGCAATTTGAATAATTACTCGTGAAATAAAATTAGATGCTGACAACCGTTTAAATTGTATTAATGGAATGAAAACCTTTAATCAGTGACAAAATTATGTCTTATCTTGTTTCTAGGTTAAAATTAATATTTCTGATTTTTTTTTTTATAATTTAAGTGGCTAACGGATAAAAAATATCAATAAAATGTAGGCTAGTAATAAAGTATCGATTAAATATTAATAATTATTATCATTTATATTTAAATTGGTCTTAGATAGTAATTAAACTATTAAGAAAATGTTTTTATTATATTTCTATGTTTTTTCACCACTTTTTTTTCCTAGCGCCTTTAAAATTATAAATTCACTTTTAATTTTATTTAATAATGTTTTATTCAAAATTAATGGTGACACAATCGCGAAATTATTTATTGTTATAGTAATTAGAAAGTAGGGAACGAAGTGTCTAAACACTAGGTTCCTTCTGCCTACTCTGCTATTAGCGGGATACAGCGTAAAGTCATTGAAAAAATAGTTTGATAGTCGTAATCTTGAAATTATCAAAAATATTCATATAAGGCCGTTTAACTGAAACTGAAATATGTAAGGAATTAAAAATCCGTCGCGTAGTAATAAAAAATATATTTAAAACGCGTTATGTTGTATACGTTGAAATTCGAAGGGTGAATAAGTTAGTGGAACAATAGTATTTTACAGCACTAATGACCACCTACGGCTACGCTCGCATTAATTAAGTCCATAAAGGCTTTTTTTTATAAAAAAATAACAAAAAATAACAATTATATTTTAGACATATATTTTTTACATGTACCTACTTAATTTATATAAATAGGTAAGTATATATCTAATATGTGATATTTATTTGTAGTTCACATATACATTTCTTCCCTTTTGCATGGTGAGAGGAGAGAGATGATAAGGCATATGTTTCATTGATTACGCTCTTTTTTTTAAATAAAGTTGCTGATAATATATGCTCATATTGACATAATAATATTTATTTACAATATTTACGCACAAGCACTGTTAGTAAAATGCCTAATTAAAAAGTTATTTTGTTTCATTATCTGCGCTCGTGACCTGTCAGTCGCATTTCATAATTACTCCTCTAAGATAACCTCATACATTGTAACAATCGCTTCATTAGTTGTAATTATACTGTAGTTATCTTAATTATTAATGATAATACGATATTATTAATAAATAATATTTTATTGCATAATGAAATCAATGCGTTACGTACAAATGGACCGAAATCCGGTGGAATATTCTATTTCTTTGTTATTTTATCTTTGGTTTTTTAAAAGTTTTTTATTATTTACAAGTGTAATAGAAATAATTCATTGAGGTTATTTGAAACAGTTTATAAATATTTAATGAATAATTAAATAATAAATATTATTATTATTTATTAATAATTCTATAAAAGCTTCTTTATTACAATGGTACATATATTTTATTATAATGGTTCATGCGAATATGGGTATGCTTGTAATTTCTTGATCTGGTTAAGAAATGAATAGAATGTGGAGAACTAAGTGACTTATCCACTACTCTCAACAACAGATTTAGCCGCTTCAGCCTCAGCCGTCGCGCGTCGGTAATTAAATCTTTTCGCTTACTAACAACTTTAGTTATGTTAATATTCCAGATGACTATTAAAAATGATGAACGTTTATTCTAATGAATACCTATATTAAATCTTTTAATTCTATTATGTAAAACATTTAAACTATAATATAATAAGCCAATCAAAAATGAAATGAACACCCGCTTTATTCAATTAACTAATAAGATTTACAATCAGCCATAACCAAATTTCAACGTCTCAATGTTATTGTTTACAGCATCAAATTACTAAACCTCTACTCACTAACTAATAGCCGAACAAACAACTCAACTGTTTCCCACTAAACGAAACTACCAACGATAATTAATCATAAATACACTGATCTCATTCCAAAATGGCCGTTGGAACATAAATAGTTTAAATTAGACGGTTATTTTTGCCCACTCTACAAAGTTTCAAATAACATCCAATTATACAGTATTCAGCTTTTAGAAATATTGTAAAAAATATTAACAATCGCTGATATTATTAAAAAATGCATAACGAATTGACCCGGCTACCTACGCTATGGCTACGGCTAGTGATGTACTCATAATGGGTACGATTATAAAGTTATATTCGCATTGTCCCCATTTAGGTGCGTAATTAGTATCGATAAAACCGTAAAAGCTTATGATTACTCGCACGTTTGAAATGGTGTCCTTTTTAGATGTCATAATTATACTTAACAGTTCATGAAGAAATATCTAATGACTGTGATTGTAGTTACAAAGATGCCAATGTTAATCTGTTACATGTAAATATGTAATTTGTTTCATAGCTATGTAGCTTGAGCTGAGCTTGATTATTTTTTTACTTTTTAATCTATCGAAAAAAAAATCTATATAGAGTCACACCATAAACATTTTTTTTTCAATAGATTATACTGTAAAAAAATAATAATTAATTTTTTAATATCTAAAATTGTTATCATAAATTCTAATATTTTTCAAACCAAGCACAATTATATTAAATAGATTTTATCTTTAAGCTTAATACACTATAAAGCAACAAAGATTATAAAATATCGACCCAATGCTACCAACTCTACAATACAATACGTATAATCAAATTTGAAACAACAATGGCGCTGGTTGATAATTGCGGGCGTTCGCTCCAAAGTGGCTTTTGTCAAACCTCCTTTTTATATTACGAGACAATTTTGACACGTTAAGCCATTTTGATTAAAGCATTTCAGTTCATAAAAATAATATTGCAAGAAGGGCGCCGGTTTTTATTTGTCGAGAATATTTTTATTGGGTGTGCTGTTTTTTTTGTTGATACAGATAATAGATAGGTTGAGGGGTAAATGCAGTAGCAATGGGGTTGCAATATATTACTCGTTTCATCTCATCCGTGTTCATTTCATATAAAATTATAAGATTATGTTACGCAAAATATATTTTTAAGCTGTGAGGGGTGACATCTATTTATTAATTTTAATTGTATCCTTTTTTGATTCTCCATTGTGTAATAATTTAAAATGTATTATTATTAGTTATTGTGTAGTACAACAATAGTTGTGTCTTTTAATTATTGATTTTATAACCGTCTACTTATTAAGGTGAAGTTTGCAGCAAATGGTAAAATAACAATTAACTGATATCTTGATTAAGACATGATTTTTTAAGCACTATGTATACAGAAGTATACTTGAGGCCGGTAGTAACCGTGAGGGGTAAGTACCTGGCGGAGGGGCACAAGCGTGTAACTATAACGCGACGGTTGTGGGTTCGATTCCCACTCGGAAGGAAGGAATGTAATGTTTAATATTTTTATTTCGTCGCTGTGGCGAGGAAATATGTAAAGAATTTTCCTCAAGAGACAAAATGCGGCGTTAAGTTCCGCCACTTAAAAATTCGGCGACGACGAGTACGGAAGTATCGAACAACAGCTTCCTAGGTTAAAATATATAATTCATTTAGTATCTACAACTAATTAACTGTTTTATCCTTTCAACGCCATTGCAGTTGTCTTGTAGGTACCTGCCTAAATTTTACAATTTAATTGAAGTGGACTTAGATTGTATAAATAATATTAATGATAGGTTTAGAAAGGTACTTCCCCGTCAAATTAGGGATGAACAAAATATCTGAAATGGACAAATAAAAAGCAGAGTGTAATAAAACTAGGCAACACAAGTACAAAATACGGAAATTGATTAATATATTTAGTTCTCAGAAAGTGTATAAATATTACGTATATCATTTTCTGCAAACTAAAGATCTTTTAAATTCTATTCGAATGATTATAAAATTTGTTTTGATTTATTATATCTATATATTATATGTAATCTATATAATTGCTGTTAATTAAGATTAACTATTAACAATTTGCTTACAATATTTTTATATAAGGAAAAAAATCATATTAAAAGCTAATGTAGTTAGTCAATCATATTTTTTTTAAATTGCTGTTAACGAGCACAGAAATTTTGAATTATAGGTAGGTATATTAATATTGGTATTAAGATAAATATATTTCTTCCAATATCTAAGGGTTTAGAGGAGATTTAGTACCATTTATTATATTTTGCTCTACTTCTTATACTTACGTCTTAGTTCCTAGAACTTCTTTTTTAGTTTTTAGAAGAAAGAACTCCATTCTTGATCGGACAACTTAATGTACGCGGCGGTTGTGGGTTTCATTTCCACTCGTCGAATTAAATTATTAAGATTTCCTAATTTTCATAACAAGATAAATTGTGGTTTTGAGTTCCGCCACCTTACACAAATTATATCGAAAATAACGGGGAAAGTGGGAAACGGTGTGACTTAACATTTGGTTCCCTCTGCTATATGCGAGATACAGCGGGAAACTAAAAAAAAAATTAAACAAGAACCTTTCCCCAGGTACTATTATCGTAACAAAATATTTATGCAAATTTTTATCTCATTCATCTATTCTATAGTAACAAATTTACACCTTTCTCAAAATTGTACACAATTAAAATGTACAAAGTTTAAGTATATAAGATAAGAAATATAAACGTCAATGAAGTTATCGGCGTCGTAAAACTATAGTTTTATGTAGCTGACACTGGGTCAGTGATAACTATGGTAGAATATATATTGTATATATATTTTTATAAATATAAATCTATACTAATGTTATAAAGCTGAAGAGTTTGTTTGTTTAGTAGCGCATGCCTGTTTGCATCTTAGGAACTACCTATTGGTTTGATACGTAACAAATTTTATCAGCTTCAGGCTGCATCCCGCACACAGCAGGGTAGGCAAAGAGAACCGAGTGTTAAGACACTCCGTTCCCCACTTTCCGCTGAACTCTGAAGGCATTGCGTGTTGAGTGACACCAGAACGAATAAATAAAAATATATATAAATATTTCATTTCTACAAGTGGAGATCGAACCCACAACCAGTCGCGTTCACAGTCACATTTTGTGCCCCTGCGGCACGACTGGCCACGATTTTGTGTTGAATAGTTAACTTATCTAAGAAGGCTAAGGTAGCTTAGTTTCGTAAAATCGATTAGATGTAATTCACTTTACCTGCAGTCAGAGTAGCTTGGAGTCTCTTGGAAAGTGTCATATATGGGCATGGACCACGCGGGTAAAGCCACAGATACGAACTCATGTATTGTTAACAAGTTGTTAGTTATTTCTAGCGGCGTTAAGTTCGGCCATTCAACATGTAATGCATCAAGTATTTGTCGGAAAGTGGGGAACGTAAGTGTCTTAACACTAGGTTTCCAGGTTCCTTCTTCTTACCCTGCTTCGTGCGGGATAAAGCGTGAAGCTAAAAAAAGTTGTTAATTAATTCAATTGTCCAAAGGAGATCAGTTCGAAGCCCATTTTAGTATTTTAGCCGATGTACCGACGGCTAATCGTCGAACGTTTGTAGAACATATAAAGCCGTCGGTTTTTCTTTAGATTGTACATGTTTTTAGTTACTAATCAATAATTTATGATGATTTTTATTGTTGTAATTTGTTTATACTTATTGGTTATGTTTAGCGAAAGTGAAGAGTGAATTACGTTAGCGGCAGACAGATGATTGAAAAAAAACCGAAATGATTTTAAAACTAACTTTATTAATATTTAAAATTAATACAAATTAACCCTATGAACGATGATTCCACTTCGATGTGGGAATATGGAATGGTCATTCTCACAAAAAATATTATTTATTAAATTTATTAAAACATTACGCAATTTCTATATCGACAATTTATTGTATTAAATATAAACTAACGGAAGTTCTACGT
>JAATLQ010031358.1:172963-183889 GCA_013421005.1 Heliconius erato x Heliconius himera | reverse complement strand
CAAAAATGCAAAAAATTATTAGACAAGGTGTGATTGTCAATCAGCTGTCACATCTCTGACTTAAAATATGATGATTTTAATCGATTAAGGATCTAAATCTTATTTTTTTTCATTTTTCTCCACTTCCAGAATGTCAATTAATTTATTATTTACTATTTTAAAAATAAAAAAAAAATTGTAATTTTTTAGATCACATCTCAATTCTTTACGTGTTGGGCCCAAAAGTTTCATTCTCCTTTTAGAGTTATTACTCTAAGTTATCTAATTTTAAGTAGATTTTATAAGAAAATATCAAAGAAGTTATCTTTTAAATTATTTTTTTATTTTAATTATACTTTCAACAATATTGTAAATTACACTATAAACTAACAACTAACTAACAACAGGCCAGCCGTGGCGCAGGGGCGCTAGCGTGCCACTGTGAACGCGACAGGTGGATTCGATTCCCATTCGAGTATATTAAATTATTAATATTTTCATTTCCTCGCCACGGTAACAAGACAAAGCGCAGCGTTGAGTCCGCCACTCAACACGCATTGCCTTCAGAATTCAGCAGAAAGTGGCTAACTATAGTAACTTCTAGTGGGTAACTAAACATATAGGGTTTCCTCTTACTCTCTGCTTATCCTACATACATGCGTGATACAGCTAGAAGCTAGAAAAACTTTATTACTATACAAAACATTGCTTTCCCTCTAGGTTTGTTGCGACTACGCACTACACGTAGGAGTGACATGGTGGTCACCATCAGTCAGGAAGGAAATGCAACAGCTGGTAGAGGAGCACGGGGTGAACTCATTTAAGATGTTCATGGCGTACAAAGATGCTTGGATGCTGGGAGATTACGACTTGTGTTTGGCTTTTGAAGCCTGTGCTGAACTGAAAGCTTTGCCGATGGTAAGTGTTACTTATTCTATTGTACCATTTAAGACCTAATTCATTTTCTATTGAAATATAGAGTCTATATACATATTTATTTTAAACCAAGAAATTTCCATCCAGGTCCACGCGGAAAATGGAAACATAATAGCACGCAATACAGAAAAACTTCTCGCCTCCGGAATCACTACTCCTGAAGGCCACGAACTGTCGCGAGATGAGGAGGTCGAGGCCGAAGCTGTGAATCGAGCTTGTGTTATCGCTAACCAGGTGATTATGGATGTATCTTATTTACAGGACGTTGTTTATAGTAGAAGTTTTGTTTTGTTGATTTCCGGAAACAAATATTAGCCCACCTTGCTATGTGCTAAAGGTGTATTAGGACAGAAGAGAAGATAAAATAAATAAAACTTGCAGTCCGCCTGTCGGACTGATGCGGCGGTCCGATTATGTATCAGTATGGCCTGGTCTGATTTCCACTCGAGATAATGAATTGTGTAAGAATACACGCGGCGTTGAGTTACGACCCAAAAGTGGTGAACGAAATGTCTTAATATTAACTTCCCTCTATCTACGCAGCTATATAGCGTCATGCAAAAGAATATTGCATATTGTTGATTATAAAGTGAAATACTTGGCCGTCCCCAGATGAACACGCCCCTGTACATAGTGCACATGATGTCGGTGAGCGCGGTGCAGGCGCTGCGCCTCGCGCGCGCGCGCCAGAAGCAGGCGCTGTTCGGGGAGACGCTCGCGGCCACCGTGGGCACCGACGGTTGGTTGATTGACCGCTATTGACTGACCTTTGGGCCTTTGTGACTGACTTATTGATGGTTCACTGATCATTTATTGAATTGGTTATTTACAATGATCATATGAACCTTTTTGACTGACAAATCAGCTTGTTTTAACTGATTAATTGAGCTGATTTTGATTGACAAATTAGCTTGTTTTGGCTTGATTCATTGAACTGATTTTGACTGACAATTGTTTAATTTGTGAATTTTTATTTTATTTAATTTGACGGTTGTTTGATTGACAGAAATTTTAACCCGCGCGTCTTGGAAACCGTCCATTTGATTTGATTTTATTTCTGGATTGTGTAATGTCTTTCTTTATCTGAATCTGTCCGTGGTCACACGTGGTGGTAGACTGTGGTGGCATTCTGCCAGTGGACATAATTATAATATCAAACTACCGCCTTAGATTTTTTAATTGTGCCACAAGAAATATTTAAAATTATGTCCTATATATATAGAAATCTAATAAAATATACAATATAGTCGTATTGAAGAGCCCCCCTGTGCAGGCACTCATTATAAAAACGCTTGCTTCCGCCACGCGGCCGCGCACGTGCTGTCGCCGCCGCTGCGCCCCGCGCCGCACACGCCCGCAGCCGTCGTCGACGCGCTCGCACAGTGAGTACTACACTACACTACACTGCACTACACTACACTACACTACACTACACTACACTACACTACACTACACTACACTACACTACACTACACTACACTACACTACACTACACTACACTACACTACACTACACTACACTACACACCACACTACACACTACACTACACTATACACTGCACTACAGACTACACTATACACTACACTACACACTACACTGCTCACTACACTACACTACACTATACACTACACACTACACTACATTACACTGGAGTGTACTACACACTACACTACACACTACACTACTTACACTGCCGTCTGAGACAATTGGATGACGAGTGGGAAATGGAGCATTTTAACACTAGGTTTCCTTTGCGTACTCTGCTATATACGGGATCATGCGAGTATCTGGAAATATTTTTCAGTGGGGTTTGGAGTTTAGCTTTGAACAAATCTGTTCATGTACAAGTTCTTTTTTTTTAATTACAGCAAATTCATTTGTTAATAAAGTTTCTGGAGTGGGCACTGGAGGACACACATTTTGAACATGGTCCTCCAAGCCCCCCATATTCTTACGTTACGTGGAGTTGTACGTATGTAGCTGACGTAATAACAGTAATAATAATAAGCCTTTTATTTCACATATCACTCTTTCAAATATAGAGTTCAAAATTAGTAGAGTTCAATAAATGTTACGTCAGATTGAAAAATTTAATTTCTTATAAATTAGTAAATTAATTTGTTAGTTATTAATATTATTACTAGATTTTGTTTTAGTGATATGGATCCCATTTTCTTAGGTTCATTTCGTTCCACAACTTCATCCAATTTTGTTCAGCAATTTTTTTAATACCGTCACCCAATATATCTTTTCCCAACTGGACCCTTTCATCTTGTTATTTAAATTGTCCATTTATTATCAGTATAATGTAATATATGTCCAGCCCACCGCCATTTTAATGTCAGGGCCTGGGTAAATGCATGCGATATATTAGTTTTAGTAATAACTATACCAATAAAATATTTATTTCTAGCGACGACTTGCAAATAATCGGCAGCGACAACTGTACTTTCCACGAGAAGGACAAAGAAATTGGCAAAAATAACTTCAGTAAAATACCCAACGGAGTAAACGGAGTAGAGGACAGAATGGCCATTTTGTGGCAGAAAGCTGTTAATACTGGTAAGAATTTGAAACTTATGCTTTTCGGTTTATATTATTTATTCGTATATAGGATGGAAGTGTCAGCTCTCCTTTTACCGGAACAGCATAAAGGGTAAAATATTTTAAACCCATACCTAAAGAAATTAATCAAGATACCTCTACAGTTTAGACGTAGGTTTATTTGTTCATTTCACGATGTTTATCCATACCTGTATTTCGTGTGCCGTATTTACGCATAGCATACCAATAACGTTAACAGATACTACTACAAAAATATTACTAAAGGTTAAACAACTTTGAACTTTACCTCCAATACGTACGACTTGATTTCGGAATGAGGCATATGCGGCGGTTTTCCTTTGATAGGTTTATGTGTGCGTGCGTCGTTCTTGACAAATGGCGTTTTATTTTACAACGATAATTTTATTATTTATTTGTTTAAAAAAATATACCTTTTAATTTTTGGAAAATAAAATGTATTAAGCTTTTATAGAGTAGTTAAAACTGTGGTTTCATTTAAAGTGGTGCTAACAAAAACACTCTGTATATTGTTGTCTTCCTATTAGCCATCTCTAAGTTTTCGATACTCCTATTCCCTTTTTCTTGATGTGGTCTCTCGATGTAAGCTCGCTCTTTGAAGTGTAAATGTCTTAATACTCACAATGCGTATTTTATTAATTCCTAATTATATCCTTAAGTTATAAAAATCAATTTTATAACATAATTTATACATATTTAATCACAAAATGTATTGAACTTCCAGGTGCAATGGACCCGTGTCGTTTCGTAGCAGTAACAAGTACCAATGCGGCCCGTGTGTTCAACCTCTACCCGCAGAAGGGGCGCGTGTCGGAGGGCTCCGACGCGGACGTGGTGGTGTGGGACCCGCGACTCGAGCGGGTCATATCGGCGGCGACACACCATCACGCTGTTGACTTCAATATTTTTGAGGTTTGGAATATCATATGTATATTTTGACGACCAATGACCGTTGGAGTAAACGCGTTTTAGAGTGGAGACCACGCCTCGGCAAGCGTAGTGTGGGACGTCCTCCAGCTAGATGGAGTGACGATATTCGCAAAGTGGCCGGCATCGGCTGGATGCGAAGAGCTCAAGATAGAGCTCAGTGGCGTCATTGGAGAGGCCTATGTCCAGCGGTGGACTAGGACAGGCTGATGATGATGATGATGTATATTTTATGAAAGCATATAAAAAATGTAAATTACAGCTCCATAAAGGCCGCCTTAATTGAAAACTATGTTGTGATTAATAACGTTCACTATCAGAATATGACAGTGACATACTTTCTCCATAAATTTTAGGACTCAGTTGCCAACATATGACATGTGCCTTCGATAAACGTAACATGTGACGATTTTAGCACAGTTTATTAATTAATATTAAAAATATGAAAAAGCACGGCAGCGTTTAGTTCCGCCACTCAACACGCAATGCAATTGATTAGGGCGCGGGGAACAGTGTCTTAGCACTAGGTTCCCTGTGCCTACTCTGTTTCGTACGCGATACAATAATATTTCTTTAACATTTTTCATAATCAACCCATATATAATCTACATATTAATTACTAATATAACAAATATTTATTTTTCTAGGGTCAACGTGTGATCGGCAGTCCTCAATATGTAATCGTGAATGGTCGCGTGTGTCTCGACGATGGGGACTTGAGGGTCGGCGAAGGTAAATAAAGCTGTTATATTTTAGAATTTTTTCTAATTTAAATAGTTTCAATATTTCTTTATTAGGACTATATTCAAAAGTCACATAAAATTAGCCATTGTAAATTTTTTTTTTACAACAATAATGTTCAAATTTAATTAATGAATTCTCTTTCTTTCCGAAATCTCAAAGAGATTAACCATTTAAATTTAATACGAAATACATTATGCGGATTAGAAATGAAGAACATAGTATCTGGACTAACATCTAGAACGTACTGGTTCTTACTTTTCTTTTTTTTTTTCTTCTTCAGGATTCACAAAACAATCCCTTGCTATACATAGCCCTGGCCAATTACGTTTTACTAAAAAGACTAAAGCTATAAAAACCGATACTTTTGCAGGTTTTGGCAAGTACATCAATAGTCCTCCTAATTCCCCATATGTGTATGGAGGCGAGGCTCCCCTCACTCCTCAGCCTTCTCCGCTGCCCGACGCGAGGGATTCCCCCTCCAGAGTCACCAACGGCACTCCAAATGGTATGTACATGTAGATATTTTATAAAAGAATATAAAATTTCGTGTAAAAAGTGTGTTTCTGTTTTGTGCTTTAGGCTTTAATTAGGGCGAGGAAATGAAATCAATTCCTCTTTTTCTAGTATAAAATATATTAGAACATAAAGTTCAAATAAATATTATAATAAATATAATATATGTACAAAATAATTAATCATATATATGTATAATACATACATATGTATAAATAAAATAAGAAAATGATAACAAAGAAAAATAAAAAATATCATCATCATCATCATCGAGCCGTCCCCTGTTGACGTAGGCCTTTCCCGGCTCTCGCCACCACACTCGTCTTCAGCTCCTCGTGCATGAATGGTGCGTGGAGTGTCTTAACACTAGGGTCCTTCTGCCTAACCTGCAATATAGCTGCGGGAGTTTGATAACTATAAAATATTAAATAACATAATTGTCTCAACAGAGCTGAACATAGTGAACAAGCAGTTAGAGGGCATGTCCGTGTCCAGCTCCGTGGCGGGCTCCGGCTGCAGCACCCCCACGGGGCGCAAGATGAGGGAGCCGGGCCAGCGGGACCTGCAGACATCCTCGTTCTCTATTAGCAGTAAGTTTGTTTTGTTTTATATATTCTGCTTTTCTAAAAAATGTTTTTTTGTTTCACGCAGTATCAAGGATATGCCAAGTTGCGCAGAGAGGACTTAGTGTTAAAACACTTCGTGTTTTATTTTCCGCTGAATGTTCGAAGCATTGCGGGGAATTAAATGATAAAATATTTAACTTTTTTCAGCGGGAATCGAACCCTTAACCGTCGCGTCGGTTCAATCATGACTGTCATGCTGTACACCCGTATTAATTATATTTTTAGATTTTTCAGTGCCTCGAAAGAAAAAACATTCCATCCATCCATCCATCTGTGTCAATGCCATTATTATTCCACACAATAAATATAAAAATATTTTAGAAAACGTACAAAAATGTGGTGCTAGCAAGACCACATTTTTGTATGTTTCCTAAAATATTTTATATCCCTTCATTTTGATCATTGAACATTTAAAGTAATTAAAAAATGTATTATAATATATAAATTATATAAATAAGCATTTTATAAAATCTTGAATTTTAACTTACGTATCTAGGCCCCAAATATATTATAATTGCCAGTAAACAATATAATTACCCTATTCATCTATAAACCAACTGTAAACGCGACAGTTCGGTTGCCACTCGGGGGAATGAATTATTTTCATTTCTTTGTGCTGCGCTGGCAACAACACAAAGCGCAGTGTTGAGCTCCGTCACTCAACACGGAATGTCTTGAAGATGGAAATTAATGAGGATCCCTCTGTCTATTCTGCTATATGCGAGAAATATATAATTTTTATTTTTTTTTCTGAATTACAGAGGAAGTAGAAGGATTGGACACGAAAACTTCTGTCCGCGTCCGAAACCCGCCCGGCGGAAAATCGTCCGGTCTTTGGTAAACCAGATAAGACCGGCTAAAAACAAGCTAAAACCGGTTATTAACCAGCTAGAACCGGTTGATACCCAGCTAGAACCGCTGAACAACCAGCTAAATCCGGTTATAACCAGTTAAAACCTGATATTACCCGATAATCAGCGGCTATTTTCAGTCATATCCGGATATACGGTGTTTGTATTGGGTTGCTTTGCGCTAGTTTTATTTTTCTTTTGTGAATATTTTTATTTATGTATGTACGTATGTTTTTATGACATCTACAAAACTTGGATGCAATGATTTTTTTAAATTTCTTAATTAGTTAATTTGGATCGTTAACAGATTATAAATTGTTCTATTGACTTTTTTACATATATTTTTTTTTATTTCTAATTATTTTAAGGATATTTTTTTCACAAACGATGTGTTTAAAGATTTGAAAGGCGAACCAATTTTATATAAATTGTTGCTTACTACCTTTATATAATTTATCATATTCCTTGTATATTGATTTATTTAAAAATATGATATGATACTTTTATTTTGTAAAAGTATGAAGATTATTTCTAATGACTATTTAATAATGAATCAATATATCATTTTATAATCCACAGTAATTGAGTAACAAATGGCTGTTAGTTTTTTTATAAATCTTATTGTTTTTAAATTTAAAAAAAAATTGTGACTTGATCGTCATTTATTGCAAATTTTATTTAAGAAAACAATGTAATAAAAATCAACATTACAGTTTCATCAAAACTAATTTAGGAAAATAAAGACAATTATTAAAAAACATTTAATCATTTAATCGTTTTTATACAACAAATTATTATTATTAATATTTTATCTCAATATAAAGGAATATGTAAATTATAAACTTATAATTGTATGTTAGAAGCTTATTAATATTATAATAGTGCATGTTTAGAATTTCTATATTATTAAATAATAATTATTATTTATTCAGTTCTTCACCTATAGACTGATTGACAAACAAACGTATGTAGTAGGGCTTTAGACGAAATTTTTACACAAAAAGTAAAAATTTATTAATTATTTATATTATTATTATTAATTAATTAATTATTATAATTATAAGAAATAGACAGTTGATTTTGTTATGTTTTATTAAGATATCATTGTTTTTAAAAATATTTTAGGCAAGGTTGGTTTGAATGTAAACAACACAGTTGTGGGTTTGATTCCCATTCTAGTGTGTAGGAGTTGTTCATTTATTTCCTCGCTCTGGTAAGAAGACAAACGTGGCGTTGAGTTCCGCTAATTGATTTATAATAAACTGATGCAAAAGCTTGATTTATTAATAATGATGATATCTAAAGAAGACATAGCAGTGTATGAAATTTTGTATGATTCATCCAAATCATTATAAATAAGTGTCAAAACAGACAGAATATGATCTAAGTGTTAATTACGTTTAGAAATGCAGTGTTTTTCAAGTATTAACTTGTAATGTTTTAAAGATTATTTTCATAAATTTGAGGTCATCATTGTATAGCGGCATGGCACACGACTGTAAGAGCGACAGTTATGGGTTCGATTCTCACTCGAAGGAGAATTATTTTCATTTCCTTTCTGTGGTGAGAAGACAAAGCCCGGCGTTGAATTTCGAAATTCACGTGCAATACCTCAAAAATTGGGCATTGTGAAGAGAACGAATAAAATAAATGTGTCGCAGACTTTAAATGAAAATCCCTGTCTAATGTAGCTAATAACTAACCATAACAGTGATTTTACATAATTTAACTTATTTGAAGGATTTTCAAATTTCTCGTCTTGTTTTTTTCTAAATAGAAAAAAAGTACAAACTAGAGAGACCTAATCGCCCATCATCAGGCCCTCTTTTTCTTACTTCAATTTTATGAACATTTTAAAAGAAGAAAAATATTGTTAATTATTGACACTTAAAAATATTATAAAATACTGCATTTTCTAAATAAAACGCTACTTAATGTTAATTGTTTCCAATTTTACACAGTACTTATTTTGAATGTTTTTGCATATTATTTTTACATATAATTCGTGCTAAATATATGTATACAATTGAATTAGTTTTATATGTTGTTTAATTATAGCACTTTACTTATAGTAATGTTGTAACTGTAACTCCTAACGCCATCTATCGGTTATTTTAAATATTAATTATATTTTTTGAGAATACCGTCGTTTTACTATTTTGTTCGAATTTGCCAAGAACTATTTCAATCAATATTATTTTAGTATTTATAAGAAAATTATATAATCAAGTTAACTTATTTCACATACATACTTTACTTTACTCTTAAAACAAATTTCCAGACTAAATTAAATATATTTAAAAATAGTAAAAAGACGATATTATACGAAAAAAAATTTTAATCTGTTTGTTCGTTACTAATGACAGCCCGCATTTCAATATGTAACCAAAGATGTTAAAATGTTAGAGGATTATCGTAGTTAGTGGAATCGGCATCACATTTGTATAGCGTTTTTATAATTTTTCTACTTCTCACACATTGTCACCAATAAACAATGTAATCTCACTAATTTATTGTTTTATTTGTCTCTTTATTATAAAAAGTAATAATTAAAAATCAGGAAACTTACGCCTAATAATAACCAACAATTATATTTGTAATATGAAACATGATTTATCATTTATTTCAAAAACCAGTTTTAATGTAATTAAATACTTTGATGAATATTGATGATTTATGTACTTTCAAGTTGTCGCAACCGTCGTCCCGTCTATATAGGTGGTAGTGATGCTTGGAGGGCAGCGGTCGAGTCGAACTACGGGCCACGCCTTCGTTGTGTCCCGGAGAGTTCAATAAGACTGTTGCACCCGCAGTCGGGTAGGAATTCACGGTGTAGGGGCGGGGCGGTGCCCGTACTCTTTCTTCCTTTTAATACAACTAGTTCCCAGTTATAGTGGAGAGGAAAACAGGACGCGCTCTTGGGTTTTCCTCGGAAGAGCTTCGAGTTATGACAATGTTATACTGCCGAGTTTCATTTATTTTATTAAAGCGATACCTTCTAATGGCATAAATAAAATTCAAACTATAAACGATTCTAACCACTACACACTTCACGAGCCAAGGCATTATTTGTTAAATAATATTTTTAAAGGTGTTTGGGATATCAGCTACAAAGTATCGACCGAGAGGGCAGAATATTCGCCAAAAATATATGGAACCTAACAGTATATACTTACTTTCTAATTTTTGTAGCAATGGTCTTAACACTAGCTATAAAGCTGAAGAGTTTGTTTGGTTGGCTAATTTCAGGAAGTACTATTTATTCTCTATAAGAAATTATTTTTTTTTTTATTATGTCCATGAACATGTAAACTGTTAAATAAAACACGTTACGACCACATTATATTAATTAAAAACAATGTTTTTTTATTGAAAATCTACAAATAAAGGCCCCCTATCGGTATAAATAATACAACAGATATTTGACGCCATGTATTTTTTCTTACTTAATGCTTCTGCACCTGAAAAAATTTAGTTAGTAGTTCAAAAGTAATTTACTAGATGGCGTTCACGATTATAAAGTCACGATTATAAAGTTGTTATAACTAAAGAAAACCAAGTATTTGTGCGATTAGAACAATTTTAATATTTTACTTATTTATAACTGGTATACAAATGTTTGAGCGTCAAGAGTAGTCAAGGGGTTAAGGATAAAAAATAAATACAAAAAAAATACAATTTTATGCTGTTTATTAAAATAATATTCGTCCAACTGAACACAAGAAATGGGTCCAGACCTAATAATTGAGTTTTCTAATTTGACAATT
>JAATLQ010031358.1:154139-172953 GCA_013421005.1 Heliconius erato x Heliconius himera | reverse complement strand
TTATAAAGTTGTTATAACTAAAGAAAACCAAGTATTTGTGCGATTAGAACAATTTTAATATTTTACTTATTTATAACTGGTATACAAATGTTTGAGCGTCAAGAGTAGTCAAGGGGTTAAGGATAAAAAATAAATACAAAAAAAATACAATTTTATGCTGTTTATTAAAATAATATTCGTCCAACTGAACACAAGAAATGGGTCCAGACCTAATAATTGAGTTTTCTAATTTGACAATTCTTTTTCCTACAAAATAATAATAACCGGCTCATCAGGAGCTTTGTCTTGACCATCTTAACAATAAAAACAACCTATAAAATCTATCAACATAAAAGACCTTTCAGAGGTATTACAAATATACCAGTTTACAGTTAAATTTGGCACAGATTATATATATAATAGAAAGTATTTTTTTACTGTCCGTTCGTAAATCCCTGGTTCTAAGATGGTTTTGGCACCTCGGCGGATACAATTTCAAATCCATAATAATAAAATAAAAAAAAAGATCTTTAGAACACAAAATATCAAAATTCCATATAAATTCAATAATCCTTAAAACAAAATTTACGGGAAAATCTAATTTAATTATATTTAGAAATCTATACAGTACCCATAGTGTTCCAGTATTGCACAAGTTTCATGCAAAATCGCAATCATGATTTCGTCACATTACATACAATATAAAGCGATCGCTGTCGTCATCATCATCATCGTAATCATCATTCCACGTGATCATCATTAAAACAACAAGTGATTGAGAATTTAAGATTTCCTTCTTAGTCATGGGGTAGATATTGCATTCAACAACGTTAAAATTCTTAATAATAACAATAAAACAACAAAAAGTACCGTCGACAACACAAACCGCCTGAGAACGCGTGGGTCGTTACAATAATAAATGCAAAAAATCTAATGGCGAATACAAATTTATTTACATTGATGTCACTCTGAGTTCGAATAAGTTACTATCGGGTGTCCACTGAGTCATTCAACTAATATTTTAAACATCTTTTAATAGTAATATGTATGTATGTATATATATGTAAGTAGATTATACACTTACCGACTAATATGACACAGTTAAGTTAGCCTATTTATATATTATATTACAATATAGATATACAGATGGCGGTGTACCGAGTTAAGGAGACGTTGACTTTTAAATGGTTTTTTGGTTATATTTCAAGAATTAGAATTAGAAACTGATAAAGTGGAAGCGGGTTCGAGTCCCGCGCCAGTGCTGAGTTTCCAATATTATTTATGTCTAATTTAAGATTACTGAAGTACATGTCCTCGGCACACCGCCGTATAATCACTCGTACAATGCCTAGTTCTAGTCTACGACAGTCTAATGAGTTCCGCACAACGGAAAAACAGGGTCACCCTTCGCCGAACCTTATACTTTTACTTTATACACGCGGACGAAGGGACGTTTTTATATATATATATATATTTATTTATAAACTAAAAACTTCTAATGCTACATGGAACCTTGGTGCAGGCCGTCAAGGAAGTCCGCGAGAGAGCAGAGAGAACTGAAGCTTCGACAAATGTTATTTTTAAAGAGGAATCCATTGAAAATTACGTTCAAATTCATACAGTTATAATAATTATTTGATATATTTGATAGTTTCGTATTAAAATTAGCGGTTATCCAAAGCCAATATTAGTGCTTCTTCGTAAATCGATTATATGAAGTTAATTAATAATAAAATAAATTAAAACGTTACACAATTTCGTGACCCGAAATTTGTGAAAGATAAAACTTTTGGAAGAATCGGGAGTCGGAGTTCAAAAGGCACAAAGTAGAAGCCACGGTCAATGTTTCTTAAAGTCGTCGCACGAATACAAGTAGCGTCGGAGCGATCGTCTTGTATGTAGAGCGCGGGTTCGAGCCCGGAACTACGTCGATGGCACAAACGGCGTGACTAGCGGGAATTAGATACATTTGGAGAAGCGTGGAGTATTAAAAATGCAGAAGTGACTCGATATGGGCTCACAATTTTGAGATCAATTTGTGTATCGGGACTCAACAAGTCGGCGATCCGTCACCACGATAGCGCACGACGTGACAGCGCGCGCCGCCGGGACACCGCACGTTCTGTTTCACTTAGTAAATGTTTAGGCCATAGAAAAGTAAATCTATCGTCGGAAACGAACAGAAAATACGAAACGTACGAAAACGTGGGTGTTCCAGCGGACGACGCGCCTCGTGCGCAGCACCCGACATACCGTCCACCGTCCACCGTCACCGTCCACTCACTCCGAGTCAATCGTACACAACTGTCCTCCAGTAGAACTGCGCATCGCGTAAAGAGTCTGTGCGCGAGCAGCAGATGCGCAGTGGTGCTGGAGGGCGCTGTGGGGGCGCGTCACTACGAGACCGAGATGGCCTCGTGCGGAGGCCGCGGGGGCGCGCGAGGCCACGACTGCGACGTGAGCTGCCCCACGGACAGCGGGTTGTTGGCGTCGCGCGGGTTGGTGCCCACGGGGTGGCGCGCGGGCGGCGGCGGGTCCGAGGCCGGCGAGGCCAGCGAGGACAGCGCGCTGAGGCCGCCGGGGCTGGAGGCCGTGGGCGTGTCGTCGTCGCTGGACGCGTCCGACAGCTCCTCGAGCTTGACGTCGTCATCAGAGCAGGACTGCGGCGTCGCCGCGCTGCCCCCGCCCAGGCCCGGGCCCACCAGGCCCGCGCCCCCGGCCGCCTCCAGGGCTTCCATGTAGCGCACGCATTTCTTCTTCCGCCTGTAATGTACCATTTTGTAATTTAAAACATGATTCAATAATTAGAAGACGTCTAGTTCTCTATTTAAATTGATTGTTAAACATTTTAAATATGAAACTAGGAACGATTAAGTAACAAATATTATTTAACACAAAATATAAGCTACGTTACAAATATCACAACAATGTTTTGAACCTACTCACAAACGAAAGAAAACAAAACCTAAAAAAAAAGAAAAAAAAGGTTAACTCAAAAATTCACATGCTTGGAAATGTTAAAAAAAACGGAAATAAAACGAAGTACACTGAATCACTCATGCTGCGTTGTCAAACGGTTAAATAAAAAAAAATCGGTCGAAACATCTACGACAACAAAAATATCTACTCGAGAACGAAAAATCCAAGCCACGACATTCAGAAATACGTAAAAAATCAATAAAAACGCTATTCGCATTATTGATTCGTGCGTGAGACGATGGCATTTGTATAGTAGAATGTCTAAAGAGTCTGTCTAGATATGTATCTAAGAAGGATCTAGGTTTTCTTCCAGCTGAGAACACTACATGCTTCACTTCAAGCTCACAACACAAATCATACGCAAACCACATCTTCCAGCGATATTTTTCAAACTCAATATTCAAAGAGAACATTGGCTAATAAGACTTTAAAATGTTTAGGTTTTATTAGGCAAAAAATTTAATTTAACCATTACTACGGCCAAACCCGATGTGATCCACGTACAAGAGCCCAAATGCCAAAGTCTCGGTCCGTACCGTGTCGCAACTGACCGTGCGCGGAGGGGCGGCGCGCCGGCACTAGAGGTTCACGTACGTGGGCTCCTGCGGGCTGCCGAGCGTGGCGGGCAAGGGCGTCGCCGCGTCCGGCCGCAGGAGCCCGAGCCCGGACACCATCACGCTACTTGACTCCGGACTGGGGGCCGTGAGGGATGTGCGAGGACGGCAAGGAGCGGAGGAGGAGCCATGTTACCGTGAGACGTTATGGATGATATTCAATATGTATATAATAGTTAATATAAAGCGTATGTGAAAAAAATGTATTAAAGTTATATAGATTTCATTAATGTAATTGTAAAAAATTGTGGACAAATAAATAAAATACATAAAAACAATAAATTAGTTAATGCGAATGCGTAGATAAAGAAAGCAGAAAGGAATTGAAATATGAAAGGTGAAACAAAGAAAAGTAAGTAAGATAGTATAAATGAACCGGCGCCGGCGTCAAGTAGCGTTTGGCAGCGAAACAATAAGGGCGTAACAGAACATAGTCACCGACAGTGCCAGAGGAGCCAGCGCGTCCAGGATCGATCCGTGAGAAGCGGCAATCATGAGTGGAAAAAACATTTCAATGAGTACAAATATCACGAGTCTTAACTTAGCTACTTGTCTTGTTTTGGTCCTTCGTTTGGTAAAGCGAGCGGCATTCAGAAAATGTGTCAAGATTTTTTTGAAAGCTTTCTTCGACAAATGATTGCCCTCTCTCCGTTGAGATCCGTGGGAACTATTCTAGGCCTATATAGCACTACGACTTCCACACTTTGTCTACTTTCAAAAAAATCTATTCCGTGTGTTTCTACGTCAAACTTTATTTCTTTGTGAAAAGACACATTTTCTGAACAGTTTGCTGCTTCGCTTTTGGTTAACGCCCTTGTTCGGTGGAATAAGAGCACAGCGTTACAGTGGACCGAATATAGGTATACTATGTATGTTCAAAACAAACACAACATCTACTACAGATTTTGTCGAATAAACAACTAATGAAACTAAAACGTTACGACTAGGCTCCTCTTGGAATGGCCGTAAAATAATACGAAAAGATAAGCCAAGTCTTTCCACATAGAAACAATATAATATGAAAAAATAATGACCTAGCATTTAAAAATGCTTGTTTTTTTTTTGTTCATTATTATTAAATAAGCAAAACGAAATGAAAAACTAATACAAAATAACACCCACCTGCAAGGTTTGCACCATTGGTTCTGTTGGTCGAGGCCGTACCTCGCTCTACATTTTTTCAAACTATTTCCTGAAAATTTTAAATATTTCGATTAGAGAACGCTTTGGTGATTTTTTAGTAACATGTTGTGAAAATCAATAGATATGGACTCGTTAAACTTTGCGAATTGCGAAATATGACAGCAAACTAAATATATTTATGCAAATTAAGATACTAAATGTATTGCAAATTTACAAATGTTAGGTGACGTCACTAATTTTGAATACTTAAAAAGGGTCCTAGAGTGACGTCACGGTGATAGCACAAAAGAATTTACCAAAAATTATATTAAAAGCATTCAAAATAAACATGGCTAAAGATCTACATCTACATAAAGCGACATGCACAAACATACCCATTAAACTTGTTAGTGAACATGCAGGAGTGGGGGCGGGGAAATAAAAAATGACAACGGAAAAAACATTGGTTTAAAAAAATAGCGCTCTACTCGGAAACTTCGACAAAAATAAACTAACTACGCAGTCTATCCAAAATAAAAGTAAAAACAATCACAAATAAACATGACGCTCATAAGCAAATTCAAGCAGAATAGGTTCTCCGGAATCAAAATAAATGTATGTTCATTTGGCCAGTATCATTATAAATAATAGAGAAGCATCGGCAGCTTTGGTTGGAAGATTAAATGATCTAGTCGAGTCCTCGGGATCTCCTCATATGTATGTACGTTCTCGTTAAAGTAGGGCGTCCTCATGCACTCTGCTGTCGGAACTCCTTAACGGAAGCAATCGGAAGGCTGTCCCAGCCTTTACACCGAGCATGTATATACAGTCCCTGCAAAGCAATTACTGAAGTATTCAAATATTGACTGTTGAATAAAACATGCACGTTCGAATATACGGAGGCGCAAATCGGAGCAGGAAAGCCAAAAACCGGGACAACCTTCGAAGGAGTGCCACTTACATATTTCCTTAGCGTTGATTATAAAAACAAAATAAATAAATGCGATAAATATTAAATAAAAAATGCTGTAATATGACTACAACCTGTACCCCTTCAACCAACATTCGGCAATATTTCTACGTCTCGTTTGGTTCGGACGGAGTTCAAAGCAATTGAACTCGCAATAGGACGTGGGCGGGAAGGGGAGGGGAGAACGATGGGTGAAGGAGCCGGGGGAGGGGGGCGTCGGACGTCTCTAGCTAATCCTTTATTAATTGACCTCATTTTTAATGAGCTGGAGCGGTTATCGCGTTACGTCGAGACGCCCGACGCTGACCGTGTAGATGTGGACGTGGTGTGGAACTGTGACCGATATTACAAGTTAACAATATAATGTAAGACTACCAAGCGAGTGAATGCTCGTTCTTCCTACATTGTAAATATCTTTTGATTTTAAAGCGTTTATCGAGTGTTTGGCGTCGTTGGTCACGCTGAAGTAGTTATAGAGGATAGAACAAGTATTCATTTTGTTTGTCTAATCTAATCAGTAAATAATAATTATAATCTACTTATTAAATGTTATAAGCATATTGTATACGACTTGTCGTGTATAGTTGAATAGTCGCGCAGTCACGTTTAAGGAGAGGAGGTCCAAATCGGAGGGACAGAGAGATAGGGCGGAGGGTTGGCAGTGGTCGTTGCAAGGCAGTACCTCCATCGGTTGTCTCCTGTTTTCGTTTCCTCTTCTTGCCCCTTTGCGTATTAGCCCTAGACGACCAATCGGGATAGAGCTGCATGTGCAGCTGGCGCTCGCGTCGCGCCAACTCGTAATATTTCGCTTGCTCCTCGCGTCCGAGCGCATGCCACTGTACCGAACATGGAAACAAAAGAGAAATGCACTTTGACGGTGGTTCGCGACCGCGACCTAGCTCGGTGCTAGAAAAACAGCCCGCAGTGAGCGCACCCCTCGACAATTTTGAACCTAAGCCCCAAATGAGAATGGCCAATTGTGGTGTTCCTCTCAGAACCTATTCTGCGGTCGGTATCGTCGCGCCTCGCCTAGACATAGATCAAACCAATGTTTCCGGTCGGGTGTCACGACTACACACAGAACACGGAGGCGGGCGGCGCGGGGCGCGGCGCGGGCCTGGCGGGTGCGCGCGCCCGACGCCGCTCGCCTCGCGGGCGACGGTCCCAGCCGCTTTTCTAGCACAGGCACCACCGGCCGTACTAACACACGGAGTAACACACACACTCATACAAGGATCGGGTTTCGGGTGCTCGACGGACAAGCCGGTTAGTTCGTGTTAGGAGCCCTGGACGCAAGCAAGTCGGATTAGTGGGGGTCGGGAGGGGGAAGCGAGTGTACAAGCCGACGCGACGGTCCGTCCCCTCGTCGCCTCTCCTAGGGTCCCAGGCCCATACCTCCCAGCTCAGCGGGACCGCGGTCCTTTTTCCGCTTTTTCTTTTTGGAACCGTAACCGTAGTTGTCGCGCGCGCTCCACCCGGGGTACAGCTGCATATGTAGCTGTCTCTCTTGTCTCGCTTTCTCATAGTACTTTGCTTGCTCCTCGCGACTCAACGAATGCCACTGCGTATTTATGAGCATTGCATTACGAATGTTTCGCTGACGGAGCGTGTGGGAGAGCGTTGCTACTCTTGTTAGGGCCGCGTTCCGGGAAGCGCGCCGTCGGCCATGTTTGTATGCGGCGCGCTGAGCGCAGATGTTAGATACGGACACGACACATTGTCTTAGCCTACGCGCCGACTGTTCACGCGTCGCGAATCGCTTTCCTAACAAGATTAACAATGAGCACGTCGTCACATAAAAATAATTCAATCAAAACGTTGAACGTAAACGATCACGTTGTCAAACAATATGGTGACCTCGGTGTATACAGATGGACCTTGTTTTGGACAGAAACCAAGTGACGTTAAAGTTCCACGAATTCGCTCAGTAGCTTTTGGTATTTGTAATTTAATATGAAGCTTGTTTGAAAATTATAAAAATTAAATAACACAACTTAAAGTAATCTTAAACAATGGTCAAATTGGACAAACACTTACCCGTCTGCCGAGGATCTGGTTGATCGCGGCTGACTCTTTCAGGGTGCACTCGGCGACCACCTTCGCCCTCATCTCTTTCATGTAGAGCATGAAGGCGTTGAGGGGTTTCTTGATATGTGGCTTCTTGTTTTGATCTTTGTTATTGCTATTGGCGGAGCTGTCTGAAGGCTTGTCGGAGCTGCTCGAACCTTTCTCCTGGGACCTGGAATTTTGTATGCAGCAGATTCAACGAAAATGTATTTGTTTTTGGCAGAATAGTTGTAATTAGAATAATGATTTATTACGATTTAAAATTAATTTCTATTTATGTACATAAGTTCAAGGAACACTTTATTAACGTACTACTTACAATTACTATTTAACTCAGTGGTTCCCAACCTTTTCTTGATCAAGGACCACTTTTTTATCATTTTTGGTTGCAGGGACCACTATGTAGCTATAAGTCAGTCCGACAGTGTCACAATCGTGTGACTGTATACGCGACGGTTGTGGGTTCGATTCACAATATTTAGGCCTCTGCGGACCACTGGTTGGGAACCACTGATTTAACTAGAGGAATATTGCACTTCAATTGTAAATTGAGAAAATACCTACAGAAATATATAATTTAATTCAGGCACAAAAATATAAAAAAACCCGATACATTTAAATGAACAAGAATTCACCAATTATATAATTATAGGCTTATAACTCAATTAACATATCAAAAAAATTGGAAAGACCCATTAAAAAACCTCACATATCTGTCCAGCTGGTGCTATAATCATTATCTGTCACTGTGATCCGATCTATCATAGTTATCTTTGAATCAATGAACGTGAATCTTAATATGAGTTTAGGTGTTAACACTGCATACAATAAACAAGCGTCGCGTCCGGTTCGAAATAGACGCGGCTTCCGGCGAATGCATTGACACCGGGATAGCGGACATGTGGAATATATTATCGATTTTTATATAGAAATTGTAACGATTTAGTGGATTTGTTGTATTTTTTTATATAAGAATAGTTTTTTGTTTTTTTTTTAAGGCGTAAAGTAAATAATTAAACTTGAATACATAAAAAATGGTACAGAAAAATGTAAAAAAAAAGACAGAATTTCAAACTGACCGATTTCTTGGAAGAGTTTCAGTGCTTTATCTATTAACTATTGTTTATACTATGAGGCCGGTCGTGGCGCAGCGGCACGAGGTGTGGCTGCAAAACCGACTGGTTGTGGGTTCGATCCCCACTCGAGGAGATGAAATATTTACTTAAATTTATATTTCCATTTCTTCGCTCTGGTGTCGAGGCTAAGCGCGGCGTTGAGTTCTGCCACTCAACACGCAATGCCTCCAGAATTCGGCAGAAAGTGGGGAACGGAGTGTCTTAACACTAGGTTCCCTCTGCCTACCCTGCTGTGTGCGGGATATAGCGTGAAGCTAATTTATTTATTTTTTTTATTTTATTGTTTATACTAATATATAGCTGAGTAGTGTCTTTAGTTTAACGCTCTTATCTCAGGACTTATAGGTTCGAATTACATCACGTTAACATTTTCGATGTAAGCCACTGTACCTGGGCTTAGAGTTACCTCAAGCGCTTAGGACTGTCAAATACTTTTAGTTATTCCCTTCAGGTTACGAGGGTCTAATCAGCAGAGAAAAACTAGTTATAAATATTTTTCCAAACGTGATTAAAATATAGAAATATTAAGTTTATTTAGATATCAAATGCGTCACAGTGACGATATTATTATAACATGTTTAAAATATTATAGCACATAAAATCACACATTATTGGTATCAAAATTTAAAATAGTCGATCGCGAGCGTGTTTCACATCCCATTTCACGTTACCCAATTAACGCGGCCATACATTAGGACAAAAGTTTTAAAACAAAAAAAAAAAACGAAATCTGTCCACCCATCGAGCCAATTTATTCGTATCGCTGACAATATTAATAATCGAGTGGAATCCTCCTAAAACTAATGACTTCCTGCGACGTTGCTTTCAAAATAGATTTACTAGTAATATTATGGTTAGTTTCGATAAGTCAAGAATGGTTTTTATTTGGTAAATTAGTTCGTAGAAACGACACAAATGGACTTCCTTTATGGCAAGTGAAATGGGAGAAAGAATTAGAAATGGGCGCTGGTATGTTGTTAAGTAAAATTAAATGTTTTAAAGATGAATGTATTGAGACGAACCGTTGTAGCGTAGTGGATTATTTATGCACACGTAATTTAATATGTTAAAGTTCGTCAGAGAGGTCTCCAGTTCAGTTAAAAAGTAAAAAATGGATGGTTTTTACAATTTAATATTCTTGTTCGTGTGTCCAATGTTTATGTAAGTATTACTGAACACGCAATACTCTCAGAATTTGGCGGAAAGTGGCGGACGGAAGTGTCCTAATTGGAACGTCTCTTTACGCTAAGATCTAGCGTAGGTTCTATGTGCAGGATACAGCTTACGGCATGAAGTAATAAATAAAATAATATATTTCAGACAGATTTCTTTTAAAAAACTTATGTACCAACAAAATGAAACAAATAATTCTCTCTCTATAGAGATAATATATTATTATAAAAAAAGTTTAAGCCTAAACCACATCCCAAAAACTATTTAAAAATCTTACTACAACATTTCGAAAATGTAAAAACGTTTAATAAATTACATTAGACCGTCCATACCGCGTTCAATTCCACTAAAACGGTTCTTAAAGGCACCATAGTGCCGGGGAACAGCTATTTAGTGCGTATAGAGTTAAGTAGCTCAGTTTAGACTCGTATTCAAATATGAAAGAAGTAGAAAAAAACAATGCGTGTGCGCTCGAAACGAGGTATTCAGGAGGTAATTATTGTGTAGGCACCGTACGTCGAGCCGAGTTGCACGCGAATAAACCCGCCTTTTGCGAAACTACGGTAAGACGACGCTACCCTTTTATATCCGACAGTTTTCAATGTGTTAAGATTTTCTATAGTATTTCCTTAGTAATTAGCTAGTTTTTTGGTTTCGCTTAGTGTAGAATTGGGTTGAGCGAGCTTTTCTAGGTTTAAAATGTATTAAATGTAAAAAAAAAACGGAATTTTAAGCCATATCTAATTTAAGCTTTACAGAAATTACTCAAAATGATATAAAGCAAAAAGACTAAACCTTCCATATAAGCCAATATAGTAATTAAATTTCAAAATCAACTGTCACATGTAGTTTGTCGCCACTCGCCAGCAGTGCGGAGGGTGGTGGAGACAGGTTCGCTCGAGTAGCCGTTAGCCGTCTCATATATCATCTTAATTAAATCTCTCCGCCAGGAGCTTATTTACATGATTGTACCTGGCCTTTTATATATTGAGTGTGGTCGAGTGCGAGGGAAAGCTGTATTACTAATTTTATAATAAGTAGGAATGAATGGGTTTTTGCAATTTAATGTGTGGGATGTTTTGTTTTAAATAAGACTGATGACTTTTTTCCTTTTTTTACGGATTCACGCTGTATCTTGCATCCTGTATGCAAGATACAGCGTCGACACCATTTTCTGTAGAATTCTGGAGACATTGCGTGTTTATTGGCGGAACTTTACGCCGCACTTTGGGGCCGTTCAAGTATTACGTAAGCACTGTAGGGGGGCGGGGGGGTCTTGGGTTTGCTTATTTTTGATGTTTTCAATGAAATATTTTTAAGAGGATTGCTTATTTTTGATGACAATGTGTCAATTATTGCAAAAAAACTGCTTACGTAATACTTGAACGGCCCCTTTGTACCATACTGAAAAAACACAACCGTCACGTTTGCGTTGAAATCTGGTCTTCAAGGTTCATCTATAAACTATACGTAGAAAAAAAAATAATAAAGAATAAAAATATGTACATTTTAATAAAAACCGTCATTTCATTCAAATGTAGCCATAGCGTTTAATTTATACGTATAGATAATTTGATAATTAAATGAGTCGCTTAGTATTTAATTCGTTAACTAATAACATTTACTATTTTTGCCCAAAAATTCTAATCAAACTACATTTTTTCTAATTATCATAAAGGAGTATCTCCAAATGACTATATTCAATGTATAAGATCGCCATAAAGATAATTTTTATGAACAGGCCTGACCCCACTAATGTTAATATATTAATATATTCTTAGCACCAATTATTTTTGAAACAGCCTTAGCTTTAGCATCCATAAGTTATTTCGATTCGATTTGTTTAAACATTAAACTTATTTACAATCTTCTTTTATCTATCGAGTTATTGTTCGAGATAATAGTAAAAGACTACGTATTTCGTCTCGATTTCAGTCCAAACAGAAACTGTATATTTTATTAAAATAATAATAATCCCCCGAATAGGGATTGAACCCACAACCATTGCGTAAAGATAGACTCTCAAATGCATGATAATACCGTATAAATATAAATCTTAGAAAATCTACTAATATATTTACTCAATAATCATCCAAATGGAAACAGAAAATCCAAAGCATGTCACGGGTAATACTAACCAGTTAAAAAAAATAAAAAATTAGCTTCACGCTGTATCCCGCACGCAGCAGGGTAGGCAGAGGGAACCTAGTGTTAAGACACTCCGTTTCCCACTTTCTGCCGAATTCTGGAGGCATTGCGTGTTGAGTGGCAGAACTCAACGCCGCGCTTAACCTCGACACCAGAGCGAAGAAATGGAAATATAAATTTAAGTAAATATTTCATCTCCTCGAGTGGGAATCGAACCCAGCACCAGTCGGTTTTGCAGTCACACCTCGTGCCGCTGCGCCACGACCGGCCTCTACTAACCAGTTACAAGTATAAATGGTTTTAAAACATTCAAAATTGAAGATCAGTCAAATCTATTGTAGTTGTTATTATTGAAAGTATTATTTTTATTCACGCTTTGTCCCAAAACGCTGGGCCGGTTACCTTTTTGAAATAATGAAAAGTGACCAGTATTATATTTTTTCAAGTTTGCTCTATCGGTATCGAACCTACACCCACTGCGTTAACAGTCAGACGTTTGTGCCAGTATTACGGTCAAGTGACAAATCTCTATTGTTCACTTAAAGAATTTTAAAAGACATTTCTTAATGGACAACAAAACAAAAATAATTATTTCTTTTCAAAAAATCCTTTTAATGATTTTTACCTTTTTTCCATTACAGCAAGTTACCTCGACGTGATTACACATATGTGATGGCATGTATCAACGGTGAGTGTCACTTGTTGAAAGGTTTAAAATTACAGCTTCTTAAACTCGTTGTTTCTTTTTTACTTTTGTTTTGTAACCTTTTTTAATTTGACAGCCCTTGTGTTTTCGTGGTTAATATAAAATATGTGTATAGGTAGTGTATTCAAATCTAATATAAAATCAAACGTGAATATGCTTAATATCATTTTCTTATAAGAACAATGTAATTACTATTAACTATATGTTAAAGTTATTACACACTAATTCAAAAAAATAACTAGAAAATATATTAAAAAAATAATTGTGTCGGGACTTGAACCCGTGTATCTTGAATGCCACCCAAACGCTTGTCGCTCACCAAACCATACGTTCTTATCTACAAGGAAATTCTTATGTACATTTATTACAATTTATTTTGATTGCTGTATCATTTTTAAGTTTTATAGATAAGACAACAAAATTGATATAATTTTTAATATTTCGCAAATCTAATGATACAATATAATCATAAAATGATTTCATCGTGTCTAGACTCACTCGATATACTACCATTCTATTTATAGAATTCCGCCACCCTTATCCTACATATCACGTCTTGCAATACATGTTAGGTGACCGAGCGTAAACTTGCTGTTTTTCTTACAAGTAGCTTAGAAATTAAGGTATAAATATGTTTTTTATAAATAATTTTGTCAATGCAAACCTATAAATATAATAGTTTTGAATACATACATATAAGATTACTATTTTTATAGATAGGTACAACATCAATACTATATAGCAGAGTATAGGGTCTATTCTTTGCTTCTTGCCCGTCTTCGAGACATTGCATATTGAGTGGCGAATATCAACGCCGTTTTGTACAGAGAGAAAAACCAATAATTCAACGCTGTCCCATTTCATCACAATAGCCCATACGTAGATGATCTCATAATATTTAAAATCATTCAATTTTCTAAGGAACAACAAAACTTTATTTCAAAGCGCCTTGTTTTATTACTAGAACTAGAAAATGAAAATAAACTTTTACTCCGAGTGGGAATCAAACTCACGACCGTTGCGTTTACAGTCAGACTTGACATATAAAACTATTTTATAAAAACGTCATACACATACATATAGCTACTTGAAAAGTAAAAACCCCTCGATTACAGTACAAAACGGCATTTGAAACAATTAGCCCTCGCGCGATTCGCTACATCTGTCCGGCTTATCAGATCCAGGGATCTGATAGTTGATATCGCGATATAGTAGGGGTGTGACGTCAAATGACACCGTGTATTTTTGTACTGCAAGTCAGTATTTATAAGTAATATATGAAAAGTATAAAAATGTTAGTGTCAAAACACTAGTTTAAGCTTTTTAATTTTTATTATTAAGACACTGATCCATAAATTATACTTTTAGCAATACAGTAATGTATAAAAATTGTATTTTAGAAGACAAAATATCTTATTTCACTTATGCAATCATATTTTATTTTGTCATATCAATTGAAATTGAAAAATCGTTTCTATTTTATATTTGCACTGTAAAAAATAGATAGACTAACTGACCATGCATAAAAAAACAACATAAAAAAAGCCCAATTCTACATTAAAAAAATCAACAAAAAAAACATTTTTATATCTAAAACTATAACGTTATAGCATATCAACTAACATGTACTATAGACCTTATATTTAAGGGCGTCGCCCACCGCGTTATCGCTTCATCGCCAACCGTTTAGTTTGACATTATAATTTGCGCGTAACAACGCTAGTCTTTATCACGGACACGTGGCTAATGCATTCTTTTATAGCTATGTTGGAATAATTATTATGTTTGTATGATATCATATTGGATTTTGTGTTTGTTTTTATTGTTTTTTTAAGAGTTGCTGTGGAGAACGGAGTGAATTATTTTATAAAAATATTACAAATATATACATTGTTATAATTATGTAAATCCTCAGCTTTCAGATAATTATTAGATTATAAATTATTATGTGTTAATTTTAATTTAATAGTTTGTCAATTTGATATTATTTATAGTTCATATAAAAACGCAACAATAAACATTTCTATTTCTTTCTTTCTATATATACATTTATGTATAAGTATGTATTTTCGAAAAGAGAAAATTTTATAAAAGATGATAAAAAAAGAAAAATATTTCGAAGATTCAATTCAAAGAAACTTACCTCGAATGATGCGTGAAGAGGTCAGATTTGGAAGGTGGCGGAGGTACAAGCGCGGGGCCTAAGCCCAGCCCCAGACCGCCACCCAGAGTTGGAGAAAACCGGTATAATTCACTATAACAATAAATTCTATATTAATAAAAAACAGATAAGCAGACAGACATTGCATGTTGAATGGAAAAATTCAACGCCGCGCTTTTTTACCTTAAAAAATAAGAAAATTAAAATGATTAATTCTCGTCAGTAAGAAAAACAGAAAATTTAGTTCTATAAGTCAGAAAAATATTGTGTGTATTGTATGTCTGATATGAATTTAAAATAAAATATCTCATTTATCCCTATATCCAAAAATAAATATTCTCAAAAATGCATCTAAGAACGAGAATTAATAAAAAAACAGAGCCACAAAATTAGTAATAATAATATAAAATTTGTTTGTTAATTTAATAAATTAGACCTTCAAATTTTAATAGAAGCGATTGATATTTATTAAGTAAATAGTACCAAATCCAAATCGTAAAAATAAAGTTTTACAAAAGTATTTGTAACTTAAGACTGTCTTACCTTGATAGACTAGAACTGCTGATAGGCAGCGAGGTTGGGTAAGGACTCCGGAAGCCGCTCGCCGCCGAAGATATGGGGTACATGCTCGGGGTGTGCCTGAACCATTAATAAGAATTACAAAAATTTTCTGAGTTTTCCAAAAATTATAGTTATTACACGATTGTATATATTATACCCAATACAAAAAATAAGTTGAAATTAAAAGTAATTAATACTTTAATAGATTTAAATCATTCATATATAAATAACTTACCATGAGGCCGCAACTTGCGACATCTCAGGGCTGAGCATGGGGTAAGGATACGTACCCCCTGGGAAGGGGTACATTGGCGTCCTTGCGAGACCTGCAGCTGTAATAACATGTGTATATTACTTTCAATAGTTACCATATAAGTAAGAAATAGTATTATTAATTAGAAAGATGAGGCCGGTCGTGGCGCAGCGGCACGAGGTGTGACTGCAAAACCGACTGGTTGTGGGTTCGATCCCCACTCGAGGAGATGAAATATTTACTTAAATTTATATTTCCATTCCTTCGCTCTGGTGTCGAGGTTAAGCGCGGCGTTGAGTTCTGCCACTCAACACGCAATGCCTCCAAAATTTGGCAGAAAGTGGGGAACGGAGTGTCTTAACATTAGGTTCCCTCTGTCTACCCTGCTGTGTGCGGGATACAGCGTGAAGCTGATTTTAATTAGAAAGATAATATAATGTTATAATGAAAAATATTTTTCATTAAAAAAAAATCCTAGCAGTAAATAAAATAAAAAAAATGCGTGTAGTATTCAACAAGTGGTTATATCATATTTAACAAAAACTGTTATTAAAACTTTTTATATATAAAAAATATTTCAGGACATGATACTTAGACTTACCTAACTTAGAGTCTAGCTGATAGGGAGGAGGTATGCCCATGTGAGCGGGCGGGGGCTGCCCCAGGTCTCCACCGGGGCAGAACAGCGAAAGACTGCCTCCCGCCGGTAAGCCCATCTTGCCGGCCTGGAATAAAATATGTTATGTTAGAAATATTGCAATCGATATTACAACTATGCATAATGGACTTATTAATTATTTGTACATTTGGTATCTGTCTACAGACAGTACGAAAGTGAAGAGAGAAGTGAATCTCCTCTAAGTATGTATATTTCAAATTTCTATTTTCATTGGATCTGGTCATAGTTGAGCTTTAAGATTTTTGTTTTGAAAATGATAAACAAAATAATTTCTCATTACGTTATTATTAGATGAACATACAAAAGTAAGTTCATTATCTAACGGTATTAATATTATAGTACAGTAAAGTTAGTTAGTAATAATTAATTCACCAAAAATATTTTAAAAACTAACCATAGAAAACACTCTAAATTGGAGTGACACTATGAAAATTTTTGATCACTTTATCATGTTTGAATCAATTTATATGAGTAATTAATAGTTAAAAAAATTTCAAAATAAACCTCCAAATAAATATATTTTTAACATTACAAAAGTTTATTTTTTCATTATTGTAATATGAATAAGAGTTTGCTTGCTCTGTAATACAATTAGTACTATCATTATTAAAGAGACATTTCGAAATAAAAATAGACACTATCATCAATTGTCACCGACTGACATTAGACAATAACCGCCACCAATAAAGCTTCAGAAAGAAAGAAAGAAACTTGCATCAATTTTACGAATCTAAGCGCAGTATCCAGATACAAAATGAACAAGATAAAAGCCGTCTAAAATCCATCGAAACACACGAACAAAACCGAGGGAGTGTGCAAGACGCGTCATTAGCAAGTAAATTGGCGGCGGTGCCGTATAAATTTCGACCTACCCTCCCGCCCAATTATGCAAAATGGCGCCCGACGAGGGCCATTCAACCGCGCCGTACTTCCGAGTGTCTCACCTCTAATTAAACTGGATCTTCTTTTCAGCACTTTATTATGCGAAATAAACGACAGGATCGCTGGTGACACGTAGGCGTAAATTAATTATGGTGTTTTCACGAGGAACCCTGAATGGTAGTGTTTTGTGTGATTCCATTCGCTTTTGAATATCAACTTCTATTTATGTTGCATAAAAGGAACAGTCCGAACACTTCAATTTGTATAAAATTTTTAAAATGCCAGAGTACTGACGTTTACTTGTGTCGTTGTAATTAATCCGCTTATTTCTGTAGCCTGTATTATTTTTTTATGACCAGTTCAAGTAAAAAGTAAAAAAGTCTTTCATAAAAATAAATCTACACGTGAAAAAGGGTATTTTTTTAAAGACAGAAACTATTCACTTCATAACTTGAGGTTATCATTCTAATGCTAAGCCTTTGAAAACGAGTTTAAAATACTCTCATGTCGCTTTCACTCGTCTAAAGCGAGTTTGTTGACAATTCCTTCGCCGCTCCTTCTTATTGGAGCAGGAACTACTTATTAAGACAATAATTACCACGAACAAAGAGTCCCCACTAATTAATAATAAAACACGCACAAACAAAGCCCTCCATTCACGCTCGGGACAGCGGATAAAAAAACAAAAAGAGAAAAAATTACCAAAACGGTGGTCGAAAAGCCTCAACATGCGAGGAGGAACAAAAAACCATAGACAATGATGACAGTCGAGATGCATAATGCGGGAGCAGAGCGCGTTCTTAATTTGAAAATATTTCCATAATAAGATTTGTCTATGGCGCGACCGGTAACAAAAGATGCCCGAGCTTTGTTCAGCTGACAGCTCGTAATAATTTAAAAATTAAATAACACCGTACGGCCGGCTGTGGCAGGCCGGAGTTTGCTAGTTATTGGCTAAACAACTTTTCTCGTTAAAACTTACAATTTTGAAATTAGTAGGTTCGCGTCGCCTTTTCAGCTCTTCGCGTGTATTGAGAAGGTTCCTAATGAAGACCAGGTGGAGTGGTCGGCTATAGAAGGTACGTCGAGAGGGTAGTTATTGAAAGCATGAAAGCATCGCGTGACGTCACCGCCACTCAAGCGACAAGCTCCAGTCGCTAATTGGAACTCGTGGCGATAGGACGCGAGAAATGTTGCCTCAATCGACTAATACTTCAAAATTGAATAGGTTTGTTAACGAGCGGCCGGCTGAATGTTGCGAATGGAGTCGAGTACTTGGTTAGCGTTCGTTAACTACCTTATACGTACGTCTATTTTTATTTCTTTTATAAATAGAAACCTTCAAGTTCTATGATTATAATGCAGAGGCAATAAGCCTAGGTGG
>JAATLQ010031358.1:135723-154129 GCA_013421005.1 Heliconius erato x Heliconius himera | reverse complement strand
AAGCTCCAGTCGCTAATTGGAACTCGTGGCGATAGGACGCGAGAAATGTTGCCTCAATCGACTAATACTTCAAAATTGAATAGGTTTGTTAACGAGCGGCCGGCTGAATGTTGCGAATGGAGTCGAGTACTTGGTTAGCGTTCGTTAACTACCTTATACGTACGTCTATTTTTATTTCTTTTATAAATAGAAACCTTCAAGTTCTATGATTATAATGCAGAGGCAATAAGCCTAGGTGGCCGTCGATGTCATGAGATTTCAGTACAAAATGGAATTTGACGAGATCGCAGCGGACTCTAAACGGACGCACACTAGCGCGCGCTACACCCCTTTAGTTCACCAATGCGGACGAAGTAGGGCGTAATATCTTGAGAGTTCGCCCCCAGGGTAGTGGGCGTGGAAATAGGATGCTGCGTTGCCATGGCGACCATGTGTAGGGGTAGCGTTCACGTGCTCGAGGCGGTGGCGGTGTGGGTGTAGGGAGGCGCCGTGTTAGTGTGCGTTTAGACTGCCAGCCAGCCGACCTTGGAAGTTTCGGCCGAGTTATAGTTGCATTTCTCTTTTTATGCAGGACAAAGTCACCAAAGCGTTAACCTTGACAAACAAAACTATTTCATTACAGTCCGATGGCCTTAAAAACGTATAAACTTTTATGACCTCTCTATACATATCTATCCAATAAGTAATAGTGAAAAATATATCACATGTTTAACTAAGTTGAGCTTAGAAAATAAGAGTACCCTCAGTGGTTATTCCGCATCATTTCTTATACATTTCCTCCATCGGTCCTCCGAACCGGATGTGAGCGCTGCCGGAACCTTATAACGAGAAAACGCCGAATATATATTTCATACGCTCTTTGTATAGAGAAGCCTTTTGTATTGCAGAGGGGTGCAATATAGAATATATATTCGCTTTAAATTTTGTAAGAATCTTTAAGGAATCGGTACTATACATTACCTATACTTCGAGTTTCAATAAAATCATAAATTGAATATCATCATTGATTATTCAATACAATACAATTGTAGTCGGTACATTACAAGCAGTTTTCTTTTATTTTTACATATTATGAGAAAATAAAAAGATTTTTTTTACCAATTTTTACACTCTTAAAGGATAATAAAAATCTAAAACTTCAATTTTGGAGGGTAAAATATTCAAATCTACGAATCGGGGTGGTACTTAGGGTAGGGGTTAGTGACCTTTTTCCGGAGGCTGGTACGCTGAGATCAACATAGATGTATATAATTACAGGATATAAAGTGAACAGATAAGATTTGATGACTAAAGGAAAAAAAATGAAAATTATGAAAAAAATATATTTTATTTTTCTAATTAAAGTTATCAACATATTTCTTTAATAGTTTACAAAGTAGAAAATTTAAGTAAAATTCTTCCACTTTATTTTACAATAAGTTTTATAGTGTTATGGGGTAAGATTCTCTATTTTAAACTGGCTTTTTTTTCGTCATGAAAATGCCATTGTCTGTCCCATTCATTCTGTCAAGACGTCCTCATCTGTACTTTCGTATGTCGTCATTAGTTGTAGAAATAACTACACGCAAAGTAAGCTATTTGCGTCAACCTGTAGGGCATTCTCAGAGCCAACTTGGGGTGTGATTCTGCCAATTGCGCTCTTGACCTATTGTTTTGTATTTTACTCTTCTTGTCACCTGTTTGAATACGTTTTTTTATGATATTCTTATCGTAAAAAATATTCTTTTATATGGAAATTCTTAATATATAAGGAAATTTTAATTTATATGGAAATGAAATATGTGCATTTTTGCTTTTAATTGCAGTCTTTTTTTGAAATTGAAAATTCACTACAGCATACTAAGCAAACTTTAGCAAACATACCAACCAGCTGACTATTTATTTTATTCCCGAATCAATGTAATAAAAAAAGCAGCTTCACTCTTTTTCACGTATAACAGTGTACACATTGCGTGTTTACCATTGCAGCAAAAATAATTTAAGCAAGGAATGATTCCTCCGAGAGGATATCGAACTCACAACCATCGCACTTACAGCAGATCCTGTCCCAGTACGCCAGAATGGCATAATAATTAAAATTGTTCTTCTTGTTATCAAGTAAAATCGTATACAACACAGACAGGCAGGAGCCTAAAGGAACGTCAAAAATGGCTAATCAATACATAGCTCTTGGCGTTTCCAGTCTGCTATATCCAGGAGCGGAGGGTATGCCAATTATGTTTTTGACGGCACTGCCTCGGAATTGGAAGGGGTTTCGGTTATGTACGAGGGCATGGATTTACCTAAAGGGTTATTTTATGACATTTTTTTATTATATAACAGGATTTATATTTTGGTGGAAAGCAATATTGTTGATCGATGGGGAATTGTAATTTTTGTATATTTTATATATTGTAAGCTAGTTGAAATTAATGTTTTTCACTTTTCTTAGGTTAAGATGGATACGAATCTATATATTCCTAAAACTCAATAATAAACAAGAATGTTCTAAAGAAAACAAAAGTACGTAACGTAAGTAATTCAAGTTTGATACCCAATAACATTCTATTGTATAAAAAGAAAACACTACCATTAATTCTTTCATTTTGTCCTCATTGCTACTAAATTACAAATAACACACATACCTCCCTGGTACAGACACTCAGAAATGTCACCAGGAATCCTTAATTAAACGGATGTGGCCAAAACGAAAGTGATCAAAACATTTGCCTTGACACACCTAACCTGTACACATTAATCTCAATAACCTAACCAGCCAACCACTGAGTCACAGTGACTCACTCCATGTAAATCGTGAAGCTTGTTCAAACGTAGATATTATAATATTTCGATACAATTGTTTCGTTGGCAAGGATTGAGTCACTCGTCGAGCAAAATAGGTCCAATTAATAATGTAAAAGTTCTTGATAGCTTGTACAGTACGTGAGGTGGTGCTTGGATTTTTACATCACTTGTAAAAAGATGGTTTTTTTTAAATAATATATATATATTTTGGAGTTGGTAGGGGGAAATTGTGTTAAGATACTCTGTTCCCATTTTATATTAATTTTTCGAGCTGTTGCGTGTCAAGTGGCGAAACTTAACGCCGCTCTAATTTTTTTCCGTGAGGAAGAAAAGAGAATTATTTATTTATATATAATATTTTGTCAATGTCTGGATATTTAGCATAAATTTTGAAACGATCTAAACGAAAGTTCATATTTATCTCATATTATACAGAGAGGCAGAGGCAATTTATTGATCTGTCATTTCGTATTTCATTTCCGCTTTCATATTTACTTAATAGCCTTCTTTAGAGATAGTGAGTGACGGAACCAGGAAAAAGTGCTTTTTTATTTTTTCTGAAATTTGAGTTCCAATTTCCGAAAAAATACTACTTTTTACACCAACACTCGTTATTTTCTAATTGTGTCCTTAATTTATAAAAAGTGAAAACCATTTTAAAATATTCAATAGCATTCTCTTTTGTCAAATTATCAATCTTAGGAATACTCTATGAGTGATAATCTGTTTACTTTGATAGTAACAAAAAATAAGTTGTAACAATCGTATAAGCACTTTAATATAACTTGATTTTAACATTTAGCTTATTTAACTACCTCTCCTAGACGGTTTCCAAAAGACGCGGATTCGAGTCCAATTGCGTTAAAAATAAAAATTCAAATATTGAACCCGCAACTATCTTCAACATTAGAACCGCGTTAAAATAAAGCGTTTAAAACCTGAAGCAACAAACAGTATATACGAGTCAGTATAACTTCAATTAATAATGCGAGACGGTTTTAAATTACAACTCTCATAGTACGGATAGCTTCACAATTGTAATCTAGGTTTTAATTAAATCTACTATCAAGTGCATGATAAGTAGGACATATTTTTTTTTTAGTTCAGATAGTGTCCTATAGACTTTTCAATATTTATTCGTAGCGTAGACAGGATTTATTAACTGATTTATGTGTTTTTTTTTCTTTTTACTCTCCTCCACTCTATTCACTTACTCTTTGGACTCTTTACTCCAAGAGTCCAAAGAGTAAGTGAATATCCTTTTCTGGTCATATTCACACATCCATTAAAATAACGTGAGCGCATCCCTATTGTATAATAAAACTCTTACGTTACAATGAGAAAGCGCGGGTTAGAATCTCATTATGTATTTTTTTTACGTTTTTAAATTTTTGACGGTATCTTCAATTTTTTAATCAAAACAAACAAAGCAGCGAGCTACGACATGTCAATTAATTCAGTAAAGTTTTCCCACAATGCCACTCGTTTTCTTCGTAGGAATTTCCCATCAACATTAACATTACAAAGTGTCACGTACATTATTTCTTAATCTTTTATTATTGAGTTTTCGTCATCCAAAGCATTTTAGATGCGCGCGCGCCGAATCCTCACCATATCTTTCGTTCCCGACAGATTATAAGAATCTTCCAGAATATATTTTGGTGTTATATAAAATTAAGTCTTAACACAAATGCAGAAGATCAGTTTTAGAAAAGCAAGATAGTGTTTAAAATTAAATACGTCTGAATGATTGTCTCTACAGCTAACCGTAAAAATTCTTCATCAACGGATTGCATTACATCGCGATGATACTGTTTAACGGCTTTTTAGTTCAGTAGAATGTACCTACTTTTGTTTTCAGTTTCACGCTGTATCCCGCATATAGCAGGGTAGGGCTCTGCCCACTATGAACCTAGTGTAATGTTCGAGGCACTGCGTGTTGAGTGGCGGAACTCGACGCCGCGCTTGTGCCTTGTAGCTCCTTATATTATAGTTAAGTTTGATTCATTGACAAAATAAAAAAAAAATTAATGATAGCCTGATGAAGCCTTTTCTCATATATTACATTTCAAATAGAGCAAGTTTTATTGTTTAATTTTATTACGTATAAAATATTTTAGTAACTTCAAAGTAGTAATGAAATGAAATTATGGAATGATGGACCATAAAGATTCAGAAGACTAAAAATTTTTATTTTGAAAACAAAATTGACACGTGGAACTTGAACCCACTACCACCACGTGTTGTAGACTAGAAAAACAACAAAAAATAATGCCTATTTTCCCAATAATTAACTCCATATAATTTTTCTTTATAGGTACATTATAATATAAAATAATTGTCGACAGCCATCGACGTACACGATAGATCAAACGCGATTATAGCGAGTGGTTAAAACAAAATAGCCCCCCGATACTTAATAGTGCCAGCTAAAGTGACATTAATCATACCGTGCTGGTTAGAAAGCGTCTTCATGTTTGAAGACATATTCTGTGAGAAGGAAAATATTGTAAAGTAAGTAAGTTGTATAGTATACACTTTTTAAATATTTTTTTAGCATCACGCTGTATGGGAACCTAGTGTTAATACCGTCCGTTCCTATTAAACCTATCGTTCCTCACATCTTACGCCGATTTTTCCGAGGAATCGTAAATAATAAATATTTTATTTCCGCTAAGTGGGAATCGAACTGAAATAGGCGTGTTTACAGTCGCATGCTTGTGCTTCTGCGCCACGAGGGCCTATACTACGGTATACATTTATACTTATTTATTACAGAAGAACTATATATCTACACATAATGCATTACGATTCTTAAATTTTTGACGGAAAGTAAAATTATGAATCACTAAGTGAAATTCGAAGCCGTACTTTCCGTCATGGGATTTATGCTATCAATATATATTTTTAAATTTAATGCCATCTCTCAAGCCATCGTGGCGGAGTATGATTAAGAAATAGTTTCTATCTATATAATGTTTTTATTTTCCCGTTCTGGTTGGCAAAACACGGCGTTGAGTTCTGCCAATATTATCTGCCAATATCTTGAAACCAAAGGACTGTCTTTACACTAGGTTTCCTCTGGAAGGAAGAAAATTTAGAAAAAAATTCGTGAAGCTGTTTATAAAGTTTAATAAATCAAATTTTATTTTTAACATTAAAAACTTAATTTCTTCTACAGAATAGTTCTGTGGGAACCTTTAGATAATGTGCGGGGACACGTTTAATAAACAAGCGGCAATTAAAGCACACGACACGTCAAAGGGTTAATATCAGGTTGTCCGTTTATAAGCGTTTATCATTCGAGGGATGGATTTTTTAATTAAATATGGGAAATATACACCTTGGGGGCAGTTAAGTTTTTATTAATGATTGCTTGTAATTTACAGTTCAATTGTTTTATACATTTCATCTACTATTTTGCGTTTTTTCCGGCTTAGCATGGTAACCAGAAGGAACTCAATGTTAAGATACAGAACAGAGATACTACATGTTTAGTAACGCAACTCAAAACTTTAATGTTTTTGTCTATCAGAGCAATGAAATGAAAATAATTAAAAAATAGTCATCCCTCTGAGTAGTAATCGTATTCGCAACCATCGTATTTACAACCGGACGCACTATCACTGCACCTCGACGACTTCTCCATATTCGTATTTAAAATATCATTCGAACCTATAATCAATATACATAAAAACAAATCCAACTATAACACGAAGCGTCAACAAACACTTCAACAAGTCACTTTCGAAACATCTCCAGTAGCAAAACATTTTCGTTCACCAAAAATATCAAAGTTAAAAAAAATCTACGCGCAAAATTAATACACAAAATGTTGACAGGCTGAAAATTACTTAATCCTTTAAAGTCTGGCACAAAATTCGATCATTTTTTGCAATATTCTACTCAATTTCCAACGCTATAAGCAGGTGGGGGCTGTGTGCAGTTGACGGCGCCCTGAGCGCTACTTCAAAGGATACAAATGTATGAATTGTTTAGCGAAACTCACCCGCGGGCTGCGGGCCGGCCCTTCCGACCCGCGATTATGGAAAATTCGGATGTTATTTTGTATATTGGAAGGAATATGTATTTCTAGTTAAGCGGCGTGGATAATTTACGTTTTAAAATGTTGTAATAGTTTTTTTATTTTTATTTATATGTATAGGTTTATGTTTGCTTTTAGGACGGTCATTTTTACCTTGATAAATATATATTTATCATATTTTTGTGAACTTGAATTTATAATAGGCATATATAATAATTAATTAAGGATTTTGGTACACATTTTATGACTTTAATTAAGATTATTAAACTAATATGTCTATCCTAATATCCCTATACTTATATAGATTAATAATTCTTAGGTATAAGTTCATTGTAAAAATTATAAAGGAAAAACTAATGAGCGTAGCGACATAAGTAGTAAAATATTAACAAGGGTCGATGTCAACCCCAGCGGGTAATGCGCAGGTTAACTGCTATTTTCTTTTTCTTTTATTAAATTATTAATCCTTTAAATTACGTAGACTTTACAATATGTTTTGAGTTAATAAGAAAATATTCTAATGTAATAATATTTTCAAATGTTGTTATTTTCTTATATTAATAAGTAGATACTATCTAACCAAATACGGAGATTGTTGCAAATATAATAATTACTTTTATTACAAAAAAAGGTTCGTTGTTTGTTTGTTTCTTTTTTCTTTATACCTATATTAATATAGACAGACAGCTTTTTGTTTTTCATAGTCCATTTCTAGAAAATGGCAAATGAGACCACAAAAACAAAGGCCAACGTAAATATATTGAATTACAAAACCGTAATGCTCATATAAAATGCACAGTATGTACACCATCAATTACCGCAAACGATACATGACGATATAATCTATAATTATAGCAAATACTAGAATCTTTAAAAAAAATCTACCCTTTATAGTTCTAATGAACATTTAGTAAGACATCAGGTACAATTAAAATATGTGTATGGATTTTCCAAGAAAAATGTGTATAACCCATAAAATGTATGAGATTTTAATTCAAACTCATAAAATTCTATTTTCTTCGCTACACCTATGATGTTTTGTACTTGTCTAGGGTTGTCGCTTTATAATAATTTCCTAATATTATAATATATTTTTATATATATGAAATATAAAATTAATTAATAAACTATAATTATTTACTAAATCCTAGTAAAATTATCTAAATAAAAAAATGTCAACTTTTAATTATTAAAAAAAACCCCATAAACAACATACCCTTTTAAAAGCTACACTCTAATTAGTAGAAAGCGAGCAATGAGTAAGGCATCTAAATATACGCGTTAGGTATTTCATGCCTTATCTGTACAGACTGGCCTGAGACCATAAAGTTCGTATACGAGACGCAATAAGTCTATTTTAATTACTGGCCGATATCGGCAGATTCCTGTCTTACCTAGTCGGGAGCTGTGCTCTACTATGTTCAGAGAAGAGACGGTTATTTATCGATTTTTATTAGGTTTTTTTTTATTTACAGCTTTTTAGGAGATGGACAGAGGAGAGTATTATTGAAATATATCGTTCTTTTATATAACGGAGAACATTTTTTATTTTATTTTATCCATAAACAATTTTTTTTACTTACACATTGATTATTATATGGCGAATTTGAAAATATTTATTTAAATGTAAGTAACATTTGTCCTGCCATTCAAATAACAAATACTTTAATTAGAATACGGTCATACTAAGCTTACTAATCGAGTAGAAACGCGTAGGGTATGTCACAATTAATTACGTGTTACAATTATATAGTGTAGCAAAACATCTGTATATATTCGATGTATTAACATCCTACATCAATCGATTGAATCGATTTATATCATACGACAATAACAAACATCATTAGTATTCAAGTGCACCTAAAATATATATATACTTATAATTAATGACACAACATCCATCCAAATATAACTAACTAATTCGCATCGATATCGATATCGATAAAATTAATTCAATCATCGTTCTAACACTACCTAACACAAACAAGACTCGATAACGAGGTGAAATATTCACATTGGGAGCTATACAATCGTTTGTATATTCGTCTCGCTCGCACTTAGCAGTTTAGACGGTTGTAGAGAGGGATAAGAGAAAGACGGCACGCGACGGCGGCAAGTACAAAGGGGTCGGTTCTCTTTGATCTCGACGCGCGTGCGTACTGTACGGGCGTGTGTGCGTTTATGCAGATGAGATGAGCCCCAGAATTTGATAATTGCAAAGATTTATAAGATTCTGTAAGGTCCTGTGTTGGGGGTTCGATTTTGATATGTACATATTTGGTTGATGATGTTACTTTTAAGTGTTGGTATTTACTTGCGATTGTTTTGTTTTATAATGTGTTTTTAATGTTGTGTATACATTTTATATTTCATTAAAAATATATTTTTTTATTATAAGTATATAAAAAAGTATATAAAAGTATATCGAAAAGATTTTTTTGTTTTGAATTTGTCCATTAAATTAGTTTATGTTAAATAAAATAAATTAAATTTAATGAATCAAATCTATAATCACTTTGACAATGATTATATGACATTACCTTTGTAATTAATTACAATATCGTTATATGCTTTTAAAAAATAAATTAGCTCCATGCTGTATCCCGCATACAGCAGGGTAGGCTGAGGGAACCTAGTGTTAGGACACTTTGTCAATTTTTCGACGCATTGCGTGTTGAGTGGAGGAACTCAACACCTGGTGTTTTGCCTTGGTGCGAAGAAATGAAAATATTAAGAAATAATAACCCTATACCTCGAGTAGGGATCGAACCCACAACCGTTTCAATCACACCCTTGTGCCCCAGCGCCACGACGGCCTCATATGTTATACTTTTTTAATATATTATTAATTCCAATTTCCCTACCTTCCAGGCCAGCAAGGTGGGACGGAGCGTCCACACGGTTACGTTACGTAACGTAACCTTGTTAACTGACGGCTTAATTGATAACGAGATAACGCATTAATCCCCGTAATGGCGCTCCGACACTTATCGGGTATTGTATTTTGACGGTGCAAGATAATATAATCTACAACCGTCGACATTCTTATGCATTAAACAGAAAATATAATAAATTAAAAGAAATTGTAGGTTTTGTTTTATTTTTGCCTTTTTGGGCTTTTTTTTCAGTTTCACTAAGGTAGAGAAACCTAATGTCAAGAAATATAGGCTATATTTGACTTTTCACCATAATTTAGAGTGGTGGATCTCAACGCTGCGCTTTATTTTTAATTATTCTGTAGAGAAGAATTGGAATACTATTCGCCCGACACTCACCACGACGGCTTCAGTAAATTTCTATAGATAATCACAAAACAAATACGAAGGTTATAATGTCAATATCAATATTTATCTGAGGCGGAAATCAAATTCACTACTTCCGGTTAGTGGTATCCACCCCATGTTACACCGGACCCTTATGAGTAAATGTTGTTTTAATGTTATGATTTACATTCTTAGTTGCCTCAAGAACAATAATAACTTAGTAAGTAAAAGTTTAAGCTTTTAATTTGTTTAACAGGTTTATGATAATTTATAAAATTCTTTTTTAATTTATTCAATTATTTAAAGCTTATAACACTCTGTTCTCCACTTTCTATCTAAAATTCGAGACAGCGTGTTAAGGAGGAAGGAAATGAAAATAGATCAGTCCGGTGAGTGAACATCGAATACCCAACTGTAACCTTTATAGGCAGACTTCAAAATCATCAAAAATAATACAAATATTTTTTTTATATAAAGAACGATAATACGTATATCTAACCTACAAAAGCATCGAACCCTCAACCTGCAGAACACAAACACACACACACACAACTACAACCCATCGTGACATAATTCCTTTACCTTCCTAGATCAGAAATCACCAACCAGTGTGCAACGCATCATTAGTGACGTATAGGATAACCTCGTTAAGTGCTTAATTGGTAACTAGATAGCGAACAACACTCGATATTCATAAACCCTGATTCCTGATTCACGTTCTGCGAAGAGTGTTGGCAAATTTAATTTTGCTTTTAATTATAATGTCGGGTTAATATTACGGGGTCACGCTGTATCCCGTACACAGCAGGGTTTGGCAGAGGAAACTTAGCGTTAAGTCTGTTCCATATTTTCCGCCGAATTCTGCAGGCATTGCACGTTGAGTGGCGGAACTCAACTCCGCTTTTGCCTCAACCCCAGAGCGAACGAGATGGAAATATTAAATATTTCATTACCTCGAGTGGGAATCGAAGTCACAACCTGTCGTGTTTACAGTCACATTTTGTACCGCTACGCCACTATTACAATTATTATCTATAGAATTGATTAAATAACAGTTTTTTTTCCAATAATGGAACAGCATCTGACGATGATTCTAAGGTCCTACTTCCACTCGATGTTTGAATTGCTTTAATTTCCTCGCTCTGGCAAGGAGACTCGAAAATTATGGGGAAAGTGGAGACGGAGTCTCTTAACACTAGGGTCCATCTGCCTACCCTGATATATGCATGAAGTTGTTTAAATCAAATTGATTAATAATTTAAAAGCAAATAAATCAAAATTCTCAACATTTGCAAAAAAAAAACTCCACACAACTCTTAATAACCTTACAAAAGGAAGTCGTGAAACGTCAATAAACAACTTATATCAAATCAAACATTTTGTATACATATAAAATATGCATACATATGTAATTTTCACGCGAAAAACTCACGAGAAAATACCAAAGTCCCGATTTCCCAGGCCATTGTCGTTTATATAAGTATGTATTTTTTTTTTCATCTTATTTAGCGCTCTGTCGGCGCGCCCTTTGAAGTCCTCCCCCCTACAGGGTGTTACAAATTGCGTCACGCTCGCATTTTGAAGCGTAAACATAGCCTGCTACCATATTTTCGTATGTCGGAAGCAGTAATGTTATGTTTGTTTAAATATTACAATCGTTGTACGTTTAGTTTAACGAGGAAGACAGAGGGAGCAAAGTGATAAGACACTCCGTGCCACGTTCTCCGCCCGAATTTGACATAGACATTGCGTATTGAACGGCGAAACTTAAATCCGCGCATTGTCTGCCAGAGCGATGAAATGAAAACAATTTTATTATACACATAGATCCCGAATGGGAATTGAACTCACAACCGTCTTTCGAGTCTCTTCGAGTTTAACGTCTGTCACGAGGTCCTCCTTAGTTTAACAAGGAATGTAAAAGTATTGCAGAGATCAGTCTTCTTCATTAACTGACGTAGAAACGGCGCGACGTGTTTACTTCAGCTACTTCCATAGTATTAGGTCCTATGGGATTTTACTTTGGGGTAATGCAGCCGGTATTCAACCGATATTTGTCCTGCAGAAGCGAGCTATTCGTGCAATCTATAACTTAGGCACTAAAGACTCCTTAAGGCAAAAGTTTAAAGAAATTAATATATTGACAGTTGCATCTCAATATATTTTTGATAATTTTATGCATGTTAAAAAAACATTAATGATTTTACCAAAGTTGGTGGTGTTCATAATATTAAAACCAGGAATAGGCTTAATCTTAGTGCACCTGCAACTCGGTTGCAACGAATCCGCAATTCTTTCATGGGACCGTCAGAGATTTTCTAAATTACGATTTTAAAAAATTGTGAAAAGACGTTTGTGTGTTACCAAATTAATGATTTTGTAAATGATAACACGCCTTGGGAATGAAATGCTCGCTCTGATCTGTTTCAAAGTATCATTGTCACTAATAAATAAATATATACTTGTGTAAAATTGATTTTAAAAAATAAGTCCCGCAGAGTTTCTTGCGCCGGTTCTTCTCAGGTCTGAGGCATTAACTTTAGTGAACTGGTGGTAAATTATTTGACGTTCAAAAAATGAAGCATGTAACTTCTTATTTTGAATAAAATTATTTGAATTTGAATTTATACTATATACTGCTATATAAAAAATACTACGTAATTAAAGAAAAAATAGTTAATTTTTATTCAAACAAAAAAAAATTAAGTATAGAACAAATAGTAGCGTTTATGTAATCTACGCGAATTTAGAGTAAGCAGGGCAGGCGGCAGCGGCGGGCGGCGGCGGGGGATTTGACAAGTTGGGATGTCAACACTCGGTGACAACAGTCGAGTGACCAAGTTGAAAAATATATTTCACATTTTATTTTTATATATCATTTATATGAGAAAATTAATATTTTGTGATCTATTATATTATTATAATTGGTTTTCATTTCGGTTTTTTATTAAATACTATTTTAACATGTTTTTTTATGTATTTATATTAACAATGAGCTATAATCAGTGATATAGGTATATTATACAAAAATATAAAGCCTAAAAATTTTTATTTTAGATATTGTAGAACATAGAAAATATTGACCAATTAATTAACATTCTTTTTGTAACATTTCTAAATTATATATTGGCTTGTTTTTATGAACTTTTAATCCAAATATAATGTAAATATAAAATTAGTTCTTGGAAAAGAAGACGATGAACAATCAAAGCGCTATTGTAAGATATATAGCCAATAATTATATACTTTCAAAGATTTGCAATGACTATTTCTATCATAGAGCCATATATCAAAATGATCATCAAAGAAAAATATTATTAAAAAAAATAAAAAAATATATATAAGATAAAATATTTAAAATAAACATAAAATATGGGAAAGCTGTAATAAATCGTTATGACCGCTATCAACAGATCAGTTTAAACTACCAAGCATAATAAATTAACTAATCCAAGTTTACTTTAATGGTTTTACTATGTATAGGGAGAGGTGCATTATTTAGATATACTTTAAACACATATTTAATATTTTTTTTCAGCTTTATTACCCGATTCTTCGATTTCCGTGTTGAATGGGTGAACTCTACAAAATTTTGTAATCATTTTGTAAATAAATTATTTATTCACTCCCACTTTTTTAGTATATATAACTAAATTCAATAAAAGTTTGACCTTAACTTATATATATTTTTACATTTATACTGTATCTCGCATATGATAGGGACAGTAGAGGAAAACTAGTGTTAAAACACTCCGTTCCTAGCGTTCCGTCCAATTTTCGGTACATTGCGTGTAGAGCTGCGGAATTCAAAGCTGCGCTTTGTCATAATATACAGAAGGAGAAAGTAAAAAAGCTTATTTCTTGAATGTCGCGTTCACAGTCACACAGGCTTCAATTCATATAACATATATTTTTACAAACAATAAAAAAATATTTTATTTTAACAAAAGTGAAAAAAAAATGGCACTAAATATATAATAACGGCGGTAATAAATCAACATTGTTCTTAAGTCATGTTGTTCAATTTAAATGAGATTAATAGAATGAAAGAAAATATAAATCTAGAAACTCAGCATTGCCAAAATCTGACTTCTTATAATAAATCATAAATGTATCTACAGAATTTTTGTGAACACACATCGACTCCAATTTGTATAATACGTACAATATTAATATTTAATACGAAATCTTTAAAAAAGAATTGTTGGAGCGTAAACATATCAATTTCTATAAAGCTTCTTAGTATGGTCACTGTGGTTTTAACGTAATGGTTATAGGTTCGAACTCTATTCGGGGAAGTTAATCATTGAACCGCCACCCAACATGCAATGTCTCGAATTCATGCGGAAAGTGCAGAACGGAGTTTGAATGCGTGAAAATTTTTTTATCTGTTAAAATGCAGATATTAAATAATAATAAAACTTTCTTATGAATTAAAAAGGGTGACTTACGTACGTGCTACCACTATATGAGATATTTTTCGTATAATGGGACTGGCCAGCAGACCGTGTGTCTCAAAGTAATCATAAATCTGGCGTAAAGCTCTTCAAAGCGAAATCTTAAATATGCATAAAAACGTCAAATGTAAGAATTAATAGCCCTCTACTATATTCAAATGGATTTTATCGAATGATATACTCGCAACGAAAAAACGAAACAATTTGTAAATATAAAATGTGAAGACAAAAACTGATTTAGATGGGTACATATAATATTTCTTCATCCTTTTTTTAGTTCTACATTTCATTAAGCATAGCAGCTAGGGTGAGAAATGATAGTGTCAAGACACTACTGATCGGGACTTATTTTCAGAATTCGATGATGTATGTAGTGTGGCGAAAAGTACTGACTGATTCTATTTTTCAATAATCTATGGTTAAAAATTAACATATTTTTATACTTCCAAGCTTCATATCGAAATAGTTGTTATCTTTAACACTGATACAATCTTTACGACCAGAAAATTATTTACCAATCTAAACGAATACGAACTAAAGAATAATTTTAAAAAACCATAAAGCCAAAATAGTCTATTAATAGAAAGTTCCATTGACATTTATATTTTTAAAAAATAATTCTTATATATGTGATCTATGACAGGAGGCTGAAATAAAATGGCAGTACTTGAGCTATATGTATATATATTTATATATAAAGAAAATGCATATTTGAAACGAGGCTAGATTTACTACTATTAAAATTCACAAATAGACCAAACCGTCCCAGTTTCTTTCGGACTAAAAAGTTAAAAACGAGAACAAAGTGTACCATTCCCGAGACATTATTACGAGCTCTTAGATTTTATGGAAGTATCATAAAAACCGAAACTGGAAGCTTTTTTTAGATTTAGATTAAACGTCGAGTTGATGGGCCACAATAAAGCAATCGTTAAACGCTTAGGTAATATATTAAGATATAATAACTTTTTGGATTGTAAAGCGGCGGTTGTGGATTCGATTTCCACTCAGGGAATTAAATATTTTTCATTTCTTTACACTGATACGAAAGCGTGGCGTTAAATTTCGACATCTTTGATATTGATTTTTTAAATTAGGTTAAATAAGAAAGTTATACCGGAAAGTTGGTTATCAAATTACATTATAGCCATAATCATGTAAATTCTAATGATTTTTGTTATAAAAGATATGGTTTCATAATTTATGTATTATCAAAATAGATAAAATATTTAAACAATGAATGAAAAAAATTGTGATCTCCATTTAAATTTATATTATTGCACAGGTTTATGCTTATTAATGTAATAAAAGTAAACTAATATATATATTTCTTCTTTTTGCTAGCTCCACGCTTTAAAATGTACTTCCTGGTCGAATTCGAAACAATACGTATTAGGTGGCGAAATTCAACGCTGCACTATATCTTTCCCGACTCGGGAAATTATGGAAATCCATTTTTCGAATGGAGGTTGACCCAACAACCATTGTATTGACAGTCAGACGTTGTTCGACGTCACGGCCACCTCATATAATTATATTGTGGTCTATATTTAAATTACCATAGAAAATCAGCATAACATAACCACATAAAATTATTCATTATCGTCCAGTGAACGTGATATTTAAAATACGTAATTAACCTAAGGTATCCCTCAAGGCACTGCTTGGATCCACTTTTCTACAATATGACTGCAATAAAAAAATGTTACGATGGCAACGTCCCGTCTTGGATGAGTCGTTTAATTTTCTAATTGGTCATTATTCTTCCACATAACGACCCAATTACGTTCAATCAATCCCGGTACAGCATTTAATATTGAATATATTGTATTAAGTATATGACAGAGGGAAATTTATAACGTTTCATAATATATAAAACTTGATCAGAAAACTAGTTCGATAGGAAGTTTTATAATGAAGGATGAATTAACATTTGGTATACTTTCTACGCATAATCTATGGGAAATCGAAACTTTTTTGATATTTTAACGATCTTTGGGTTTAATTATTCCATTATCTGTCTATATATTAATATTTGTATAGATAGTGTTATGTTGATTAGCCACCAATATAAGGTCATTACATCTTTATTATAACTTCAACTTTATTAATTAGGGATTTCATTTATTCTTTCAGAGAAAACATTTTAAGCAACAGAAACAATTAATAGTCCTAAAAAAGATTTCAAAAATGTATATCAAATGTGAAGCATCTCAGACATTACTCGCTTTGCCGATGCCCAATTGGTGATATGATAATAAAACACAGTTTGTGCACACGTCGACACAAACATAAATCGTTTCTACCAGCCACTGATCTATGAAGATAGCAGATTGGGACAGAAATATTGTTATTTAAAACTATTGTCGTTTATTAATAATAGAGTAAAGTAATAAGGAAAGAGTATAGGTATTATAATTATTAACGGAAATATGTCCAATTCAAGCTAATATTATTTGACTAATAGCTATACGTTTAAAGTTAATTGTGCAGCAAAGACAAATGATGGTCGATTTCTTTAGTTTCTATCTTTAGTTTAGTTTCCAACGTTGGATTTCCTTGTTCGTGTACGTAGTTTGTGACATCGCTTATTAATTCTACGTCGCTCTACGCTCTCATAGGTCTGCGGTGCGCGTATTTCGGAATCGTTTGATCTCGCCGCCTGCTTTAATGAGGCGGGCAGTATAGACGGTAACTAGTCCGGATTGTTCTGCCTACTGTCTGATTTGTTGACTTTTGGGAGGTGCCGTGTTGAATTTCGAATGGTTTTTGATTCTAGGTGCTGCACGAGAGAATAATAAATTTAGATATAGTTAATTTCATATAATTTTTATATTATTAATAGCTTTATTTTCTTTAAAATGCAAAGCGTGTAATTATTGGAACGAACCTCGAAATTAATCTATGTATCGATTATATGGTTCATTTTCAAGTGTGTTCCCATAAAAGCATTATCTTATCAAGATCTATTTAGTTAATATCTGCAGTTAAATCAATAAAATATTTATTAACCATCCATAAATTAAATTAGTGAATCGGGGAAATCCTTAGATATTACAAAAATCAAAGATCCGGCTGAAAAGATTGAATATGTTTCTTAATAAAGAATGTCATTTACACCCACACGCTGACGCACGAGCTGAATAAATATCCTAATATTATATTATGTCGCATTTCTTGAACCTAGCCATGAGAAGTTTTTGAATTAAATTGAATTCCTCAACGATAACGAGGAGTAACAATTTAAAATTCAAAAAAATATATAAAGTAATATAGATAACTAGAGCATGTTCAATATGTTTAAATATTGTAAATCGATTTGAATGACAACATTATCAATGAAGTATTCACATTCAAATTGTTCATGTAAAAATTATACATAAAGCTGAGTTTAGTATATAAGTAATCAAATTGTAGGGTCTATATTTAAATATTATATTTAAAAAAAGTTCTATATAATATACACCAAAGCCAGCCCATATAATAATAGTAGTAGTATTGTGTAAATACAGAAGTACTTATGACATAAATATGTCAGCACTCGTGCTAGCTCCTAGAATGAATGATACATAAAAATACAGACCACATTTTCACGCTCAAGTATTTTTGTGGCTGTACTTGAAATAGAATTTTGCATTTCTTTCATCCAATAGTCGTTCCTAAATTTTGACTCGTTAAACAATCGTAATGGAGTACCCATGAACCGACTGACATTCAAAAAATTCGACAGTGAGAAATGAACAGCCGCAGCACAAAACAATCTGCAATACAGCGGCTGAGCCGTAACATTTACCGAAAAAAGAAATAAATAAATAGAAATAGCGCGACTTTTCATTTTGTTGGGGAAAAGCGAACAA
>JAATLQ010031358.1:120602-135713 GCA_013421005.1 Heliconius erato x Heliconius himera | reverse complement strand
TTCATTTTGTTGGGGAAAAGCGAACAATGGGCGGGAAAAAAGCGGGAAAATTGCGCGTCACTCTGCCGTACCAATTTGTCAAACGGTCGCCGCAAGATGGCGGCGGCGGATGCGCGGCAACATGGCGGCTTCCGGCGGGGTTTAATTAAAAATGCGTCTCATTTTAGTGCCGCGTTTAGGGAGCGCTAGGCGAATTGTTTAACTAGTTTTTTAATTGTATAGCTATTACCGCAAACGCTAAGAGTCACTTAAAGTATATTCCAGCAGGTGGAAAGTGTTGCTCATAAGTGCATGTTGTTAAGAATCCAAACAAACTCATTAATTTATTCAATTAACCATATGTTATTGTACGCTGTAGGCAGAGAAAACGTAGTGATGAATTACCCTATTCTCCACTTTCAGCCCTTTCAGACACACAGCGTGGTTTGTGATGGAACTTTGTACTTTGATGTTTTTAAGCATTAAGAAAAAAGAAAAACATATTAATAAATATAAATATACCATTGCATAAGTAGTCAAGCATATCTTAACTACACCATTACAGTTATATATTACTTGCTAATTTTCAGGAAGCTCCACATAAAAACAAATACACTCATTTAACATTTAATCCCGAAGTATAGACAAAGTTCTACATCTGTATTCATGTAAAAGAAGCAATCATTACTATAAAAACGAAAATGCTTCTGAATCGAGCCAATATGAACGGTCTCGCTACCGACATCGACAAGCAAAATAAGTATCCAGAGGAAACAATTAAAAAAACAATAAGTGATATCTCATTTACAGCTAATAGCTCTATTGTTTTCACTTGCTTTACGCCCGATGCCTGATGGCTGATCCTACGGGAGCACAAATTATTACTTTTCGTATATTATGAGTATAGGAATTGCTACTTCATAATAAAAAATGGCAGTTACCCTCCAATCATGTGGAACGTTTGATGGATGTGATATTAACTACTCACTGTACTTAACCATTGTCTGGTCTTTGCTACTTTGCTTTTGTATTGGAATAAGCTTAGTTTTTACTGTTAAATGTTTTTTTATTATTATTTAAAGACTATATGTAGTGTTCTTGTGAATAAGAATTTCAGTTTTTATTGGAACATTTCAAAATTTTATATATAGTAAAAAATAGTAGAACATAGTCATCGTTATGTTTATTTGATAGGTGTTCATTGACCATATTAATTGAAATTTTCAATACATCATTCTTAATATTTTACTTTTGTTTTAATAAGAAAAAGAATATTTTATAAAATTTAAAAAATACCGTAAAGCACAAGTGACGTTTTGCTACGAGCTATAATTTTCGTCACTGATCTTTCATTAGATGTTGTTTTTCAAATTGCATTATTATTATATATAATTAATTTTGTTGTTGAAAATATCGTACAATTTACCTTCGTTGTGTTTTTATGCTTAAGATATAAGTAACGTAAAATAATGTAAAAACTAAAAAGAAATAATTTGTATACAATTAATTTCTACCAATTCTCATTGCACACAAAACTATAAACCAAATAAGGGGCAAATACAATTGATTGTATATTTTCGAAAATCACTTGACCTCCCACGAGATGAGATCATTACCGTACCGAAATGTCTCCCATAGCCCGCAGCCACCCCACCGCAAAGGGAATGCATGTCAACGTACTAAAACAGCGCCATTTATATGACGAATAATAGAAAATACCCTCTATTAAAAAACAAGTGGGAATCACAATGGGGATCGAACCTTGGCCCTTGCATCCACTCCAACTTAGGGCTGAACGTGACTTGAATTTTTAATAGATTTTTAAACATGTTTATTTTGTCGTAGAGACTTCTCTATGGACGTAGGTGTTTTTCGTTTGTGTGTTGAATATAAATTTTCTAATGTTATTCTATTGGGCTATCTGATTGAAATTATCTTGAATTGAAGAAAGTTAGACGTGGATTGATCAATTTAGTATACGAATTGAATTATCAAATATTTCCTTTTAAAATGGTTATAGTCCTTTACATTTATTATATAAAAATACGCATTAACTCTCTATTAAATTTGTTTAACTAAGCTTTATGTTACAAATTTACTAACAACTGTTGTAAGGAAAAGGAAGAAGAACAGAGAATAATCCTACATAAATAAACAGAAACGCATTTTGGAAAATAAAAATTGTTAAACAATGTTTAAATAATAAGAAAATACATAGAAAAGTAAACAAAACATATTTTACATTCTAATATACCCATTGACAACCCTATACAAACCAACCCTGCATCCCTCGTAAAGTATTGAGTGTATCAACGGTATCGGTAGTTGGATTTGTTTGAATTTGGTCTTATTAATTAACCAAATAAAACACTAGAATACGCCTCTCCGGTGCACCCTACATGATTTGCCATAGTAACTACATTTGTTACTGAAGCTCTTGATTAAATAGACAAATGAATATACACGCTGATAACTCTTACGAATATTTTTTATTAAGAACTGTAGTTGTATGATACTAGCCAATTAGACAGAACTAAACCTCGAAAAATATATCTTGCTATTGTCAATTTGAGCTAAATAAGATTTTTTTAAGTATAAATTTTATTATACATTCATTAATTTTCAATATATGAATACAGATCAAATCTATAAGATAAATGGCTGAGATAAGATGATGATGTAATGATAATTTTATCAGGCCTCCATCATTGAATCGATCTCTCGTACCTCTTACGTTGATCTCAGCAAGAACATAATTACATTTTCTGACGTTGTATATGTTTATTATATTGTTATAGGTATTAGAGACCATGTACTGTTTCCATATCAATATAGTTCTAAAAAAATATTAATTTAATAAAAAAAATAAGAAATAGAAAAATCTAAAGAACTTAACATTGACAGTTACAGGTAGCTTTGTTTTAACACAATAACATTTTAACGTGAAATATTTTCAATAAATCACGTACGTAACCCACCGCATAATTCGATCGTCCCACCGCGGGCTATAAAGCTAAACCGATATTAATGTCTTCACAACTAGTAGCCCGAGGCGTGCGATTCTTTGCGAGCGCGTCCAATTACACCTAACCGCCAATTAGGAAAGTGGCGCCCGACGTGGAACCGTGCCTCTGAATGTATTGTTCGAATTATCGTTGCATGCTGGTATAACGAGCGACGCTATTAAACTATTCTCAGATATTTAGATAGCATTTTGGTTTTATTATTATATTTATAGCAGGGTAGGTATAAATATATAGCAGGGTAGGTATAAATATATAGCAGGGTAGGTAGAGGGTACCTAGTGTTAATACACTCCGTTTGTTACGAATTCCTGTGGCATTGCATGTTGAGTTGCGGATCTCAATACTGCGCTTAGTCTTGTTATTAGATCGAAGGAATAAAAATAATAAATAATTCATTAAACCGGAGTGAGATATATTTAAAAGTGGTCAGCATAGTATTAAAATATTTTAAGTATTTTATAGTCACAAATAGCGGATGTTATAAATCTAATTACATACTCAACCTAATAGCATCCGATTTGTAATTACTTAAATTAAGATATTTTTGAGCATGATTTTAATTACTCGAAAATTATTAATAATATCAGAAAATGATACGTATATCAATGTATCAATGACTTAAGTAATGCATAATATTTAAATTTAGTAAATCGATTTAGCTGTCTATGCATTTACATCACGTTTTATTAGTTTTTCAATAATTTATCAAAACTTTTGAGGTAATCGTGGCGCAGTACGACAGCTGCCTGTAAACGCTACAGTTGTGGGTTCGATTTTCACTCGAGAAAATTAATTCATATTTTCGTGTTGCTTGTCATGGTTATTATATTTCATCTATAAGTTATAGTTATCGTTTTTCAATAATCTGAATAGAACATCAGATTTCATAAAGTTATAAACTAGTAAACAGAGACAGAAATTAGAAAAAATATTATATTAATGTTTATTTCCAAGGTGTCATTTTCATGCGTAAAACGTACACGAGTCAATGTTAATATGTCTAGTAAAAAAAAAAAAAAAAATCGAAATTCTTGCACCTGCATCGCATAATCATCATTCCATCTATCCTAAGCAATGCCCACCAACGTCGACAAAGCCAAATAAATAGGAAACCTTAGAGAAAAATGTTTAAAACGACAATATCCGTAGCTTCTAAACAATAAAAGGGAGTGTGCGTTCGAATTTTAATGGGGACAGGACGCTCAACGAGATTGTTTCGAAATTAAAAAGTATGAGAGAGAGCTTTGGATGTAGATGGGGATACTGTCCCTGTCTTTCCGGCACGTGGCCATCTCGTCTATGAATATTGATACGTCTCATTATATTTACATCGGATGCTTGAGTTATCGTGGTTTAAATTTTGAATTAAAATGTTATTTTTAACTATCAAATTTAACTTAAATATGTAAAAATCCTCCTCAGTAGCGTACATACTTAAAATATTTTGCATATATAAAAATACATTTTCAAATAGCAATATCTTTTTATTAAAATATAATATAAATCTAGTACGTAATATAATATGAAAGTGTTTATCAATTACAATTCACCACCTGTTAATAACCCAGGGTAAACAAGCCGTTCCTAAATACAATACGGCCTCAGGCGGGGGTGGGGGTGCGGTTCCTTTGATGCCGTCTGCGAACGAAAGCTGGCTAACCGACGCTTAGCTTTGTTTTCTAGTTAAATGATAGACATTTTGCTGGAATTAGCTGCGGGTGACGTCTTAAGGTCCTACCGTTGTGGTAATTGATTTAAGTTTTTTTAATTATGAACATTGGTTGAGTTTGTAATTTTTTTTTTGGGAGGTTATAATATTTTTATGATCTATACTTTTAATTTAAATAAATCGCGGTAGTGAGGTTCGTTACTCAACACGCAATGTTTCGATATAATTGGACGGAAAATGGGGAATAGGGCGTCTTAACACTGGGTTCCCAATATCAACCCTGCTAAAAAAGCGTAAAGCTATTTTTTACAACTTTTTATAATAATTAATAGATAAGTGATAGTAACTTATAAAATCGAGAACACCCTAAATATACTAAAACTAAATAAATACTATTTCGGAACTGTCAAAGTATCATGTATTTTTAGCCGTTTTCCTTGTAAAAGTTTTTTGATGCAGCAATACATATTTATTTGAAAAATAACATTTTCCAGTATATATAAAGGATGTCGCCCTTTGACATGTTAATTCTTGTATATTTTAGGGTTTTTTGTATTAGCGTGCGCTACTTCACGCCGCTTGTTCGTTTTGTTACGTTTTCACAACTCAATTACAATTTAAAAGATATGTGGACAGTGAACAGTTAGTAGTAGTTTTGAAATAAATTGTTCCAAATATTATATATTATTAAGGAAAGTACTTTTTTTTTGCTAGTTTGTAAGCATAGATATATTTATTTAAGATATTTTTTTAAAATTATATAAAATTATATGCTGCGGGGCCAGGCGTGGCAGCGGCACGAGGTGTGACCGTAAAACCGACTGGTTGTGGGTTCGATCCCCACTCGAGGAGATGAAATATTTACTTAAATTTATATTTCCATTTCTTCGCTCTGGTGTCGAGGTGAGCGCGGCGTTGAGTTCTGCTACTCAACACGCAATGACTCCAGAATTCGGCAGAAAGTGGGGAACAGAGTTTATTTATTTATTTTTTATATGTTACGCCACATAATTGTATAGAAAATTAAACAAATCATATTACTTGAAATAGTTTTTACCTTTTTAGCTTCACGCTGTATCCGGCACATAGCAGGAGAGCAAACCTAGTGGTAATATACTTCATTCTCACTTTCCGTACAATTTTCGAGACATTGCATGTTGAGTGGCGGAATTCAACGCCGCACTTTATTTAGTTAGGAGAGCGAGCAAATGAAGAAAGACAATTCACTCTTCCTACTGAGAATCAAACCTGATTTTAATGTGTACACTGTCAAAAATTAATATAAACAATTTTAAATCGCTAAATTAGTAAAACAACGCAAAAAGCGAAAACCTAACAATGTAAAAATAAAATTTCCACTTATTTTATTAACAAATTGTAATATTTTTTAAAAAAGCTAAATTAGAAAAACGACTGCATTAATTTGCCCTTACCCCCGTCACATAAATAAAACATGGTGTCCCCATACGAGTACACCCCATATGATGTGATATTATCAAGCAATTTGCATGCTACTAATCTATTCAAATTAGAGCGTTTTCTTTGATGTCTCCATGAATTACGTTTAACCTTTGTGCCTGTTTTAATATTTTTATTGCTTTGGATACTTTAAGTATTATGAGTGACGGCTTGATCGGATATGTCTATTTTCTTATTAGATAATAAGTAGATTTAGAACAATAAGTATTCGTATTGTGAAATGTTAGAAATGTACGCGTAAATAAATCTATTTTCTTCGTTTTAAATGTAATTTAATTAATTTGTTTGTATTTTTAATTATAAGGTACTGAAAATGCATTCTCAGAAACAACAATACATTAATGTATTTTTAAAATATTATGTTACATTGAGTAGTAGTATTATTTTATATCCAAGAGGCGCAAGTTCGAGTCTCGCTACGTATAAAATTTTTATATGGTATTTTTTTAAACATTAAGATAGTAATAGTAGGAAAACGGAGAGACCGCCATTTGACAATAAAATAATAATCAATAATTTAAGTCCCGAATATGCCTAAAGATTTTGTTTCTTATATAGAATTGTAATTTAATATAAAGCTAAATAATAACCACGTCTAAAAATGTTACTGTGAACTTCGTCTATATAGTAGGCGGTGACATATGACCAAATGGATAACAAATAGAAATTTATAAAGAAACTCATTAAGCCTACACAAAACAATCTCATTATATATAGATGTTACAAAGACAGCTTGAACGTAGGGTACATCTTAAAATAACCATATATAAATATGAAATTACCTTTAAATGTTAGTTATTTATTAGGTAAGGTACTAACCTATTGACATACACATATTACCTATATTTACCCGTTGTGGAACGCAGTTTTAGCAGGGTAGGCAGAGGGAACTTGTGTTGAGACACTCTGCTCTACACTTTCTGGCCAATTTCCTTGACATTGTGGTGAGTGGCGGAATTCAGCGCCGCTATTTCTCTACTTACCGGAGCGAGGAAATAAAAGTAGCTAATTTACCCAAGTAAAAATCGAACTGACAACTGTCTCGTTAACATTACCCTTTTGCGCCAACGATCTCTCAACAACAATGTAAAAAGATAAATATATATTAGAAACAATTCTACCTGATCGTCCAGTTACAAGCTACTATCCATACGCATTATATTATATGCAAATGCTGCATTTGGATGCACTGCGTTAAAATCCGTTCAATATTGAGAAGTGGATTCAATAGATTTTTCTAGTGAGTTCTCTATCGCACTTATATAAAATAAAAGAAGAGTAAATATATTATTATAATAAGAAATTGTAAATGCTTACTTTAAGCAGGCGTTCGTCGAATACCTACCTGAAACAAACAATCAATCATTAACATTATAAAAGAAATCTTAAATATATTTAAAGTATACTTAAGGTCTTCTAAGAGATTACTTAGTCTACATTAGCCTAATTGGATGGGCCTTAACGGTCGATGTTAAACAAGCGCTTCAAGTTTTATCCCGAGTGCACAATAGGATCAAACTCTACGTTCTCCATTTTCCGCAAGGCGAAGAAATGAAAGAACCCACAACCTGTCGCGCTCACAGTCACATTTTGTGCCACTGCGCCACAACTATCCTCAATAAATTAGTAATCAGTGTAGTTTTACTTTTGTTAAATTTTATTTCTTCATCGCTCTCAGATTATTCTCTAATTCATGTATTTTTTTTTTAATAAAAGCCAACAATATTATATTGTATTTTGCATTTCTTATCCGCGCCAGTGCAGCCGCAGGGCTCTATTCAAGCGTAATGTTCATAACAGCTATCGTTCTCGAGATAAGAAATCTTCATCTCGATTTTACGAGTCACTAAGCTTTGCTCTGGGCTTTGATAAGGAGCTTAGCTTGTTATCTGCTTACAAATGTTACAATTTGTCATTATTTTTTTATTTATACAAGGATTAGTTGGAATGGTTGTTAATTTTTTTATTCATTTCAAAATGAGATGTTTTTTTAAATCATGCCACATATTGTTAAAACAAGAATGTCGCGTGAAAAAAGGTTCGAGTGCTAAATATGAAAAAACAATGACTATCAAGTCATTTTTTAAGAAATCTAGATAAGTTTAAGAAGTATAAACTACGTTAAGTAAGTAAGTAAGTTTTACATTCTTATCCTGAATATTTATGTAAATTACTCAATGCAAATATGCATTAACATTATTCTATATTATTAATTAAATTACACCTACTCTTGCAAAAAGCTGTTATCACGAAGCCAGATCGTTATCAGCGTGGCTTTAAGCGCAGCCATTTATAACTAGCACATGCGACGAATTGTTCGATACATATAACTCTGGAACACGTTCTCCTTTAATTATGTCGTAGGTTTGCGGGTTTAGTGTGAATAATACTTAGTATCTTTTAACCATTTGATATCTTGAATTTTTTATCTTTATAAAGACTTGAGTAAAACAATTTTGTACCACGTTTTAATTTAAATAAGTATTATTGTAGATTTAATCTATACTAGACTCTTTAAGTTTTTCTTCCACACACTTTAAAAGACCGTAAAAAAATCTTAACAGCTCAACGCTTACAACGTAATACTTAATAATAAGCACGCTATTAATTGTTTAAAGAAAACGACAGATACAACCGTCGACGTGGGTTGTAAAAAAACCATAGAAAACATGTCTTTATAAAAGAAACTTTTGAAAAGATCTCATTAATTAAGTCTGTACTAAGGCTAGTGACAGAGTGTCCTTAGTGACACTATGGTAATCGCCACAAGCGATTACGGACCATTACCGTTTGGGACTTAGGTTGATATTACTGTTACAGTTAAAGTTTTATATAGATATAGATAGATAGTATTACGTGTCGGTTACACCGCTTCGGGTGTAATTTTATTCTAATTTCAAAAGTAGGCGTGGTCAGCTACTGAGATACGCAAAATGGCTGACTGAATAATAATTGAGATTATTTGTTGTGGAATTATGTTTATTTATCGTTTGAAAGATATAATAGTGACAGAAACATGTTCAAGTTCTTGAGTTTAGTTTAAAGATAGTGATTAACGAAAGTCTGTTTGAATATTATCTTTAATCGTTGGGACTCAATTAAATACTGGACACGACAGTCACAAGTTCAAAACCTATATTACCCACACACACACTTATAAATTTCTTCAAAATATATTATAGGGGCCAGTAGTGGCGCAGCGGCACGAGGTGTGACTGTAAAACCGACTGGTTGTGTGTTCAATCCCCACTCGAGGAGATGAAATCACCTGCCACTCAACACGCAATTCCAAAAAAGAGGGAAACGGAGTGTCTTAACACTAGGTTCCCTCTGCCTACCCTGCTGTGTGCGGGATACAGCGTGAAGCTGATTTTTTTTAATTTTGAAAATATATTATTTTATCAATACAATAGAAATAAAAGCAATATAACCTCTCTATATCTTTCCTTCTTTCCAACAAAAAGACATTTGTCTTTAAAATGTCTATAAAGCAAGAGTGTTTCCAAATAGCACTCACATACTATATTTCTGAGCCCCGACCCTCAATGTTTTATCCCCTTTAAAAGCACCTCAGTCTAGGCATCAAATATTCAGTGCTTTCGTCTGCCTAGGTCTTAAACACGGATTTGGGTAAAGCGTCGCAAGGTTCAGCTTGGATCTGGGTGATGTTTTGTGTGAATGTAGGTGACTGGGTTTTTACTTACGGATGATAGATTCAGTGCGTTATTTACAAATGAAAAGAGGTTGTGTATTTTGAAGCAATTTTATGTAAACGGATTTTCAAATCAACGTCAAATTATCAATGATATTATTATTTTGGAAATGTTGTCGATTGGAAAACAAAAACTCAAAAACTAGATATCATCTGTATATAAATAACATTATACGTAGAATATATAGAAATTACTAATTTAAATAAATACTTCACGCGGGAATCAAACTATCACACCTACTCTAATATGTGTGCTTTCTATTTTTCTTACATTTAAAATAAATTTCGATTGTAAAGAGCAAGAGAAAGATCGTATATGCATCAAATATTCAAAGACGTCTGCCAGCTCTCAAACAAAGCAAGTTCAGGAGAACAAGGCGTCGCGACGTTTTGAATGAATGTAGGTGAGACGGTCTTCAGTTCGTTTTAACTATAGAATGGACGAGACGATACTAGTATTTTTATATTATTATAATATCCTATTAGAACATATTGTAGTTACTGAGGTTTATGTTAATGTAACTGTCGAACATACATTACTCTCTTTATTATAGTAATTGTAGGATTTATTTATAAAATTATATTTATGACATATTTCGTTTCTTTTTTTATTTTTATTTTCTTAATAACAATTTATAATAGGGTAGCAGGACACAATATTGACCTCACTTTATCAATTTGAGGATGCAGTTGGGTACATTTTAAATTTAAATACTTTTTTTGATTACGTAATAATTCTTTTTTTTGAACGCCTAAATTGATAAACATAGCAAGAACTGTATTTATAATCCATATTTACATATATAATCACGTATTGTATTGTTATAATCGGACTGTTATATTAATTGGTAGGAAGTTACTTACCGACGTCATTCAAGAGGCGACGTCTCGTCTGCTATATAAAGTAAAGCCAGGAGCATAATACTTAAGCCTTATTAATATTCTTAGCACTTATATGTTGCAAGAATTGCAAACAGAAAGAAAAATACATACTCGTGATGTACTCGATTAGATTTAATAGCATGTGAGTTGTATTCCACTATTCACATATTTAAAATATATTTAATTTAATAGATAACTATGTTGATATGAGACATCAATAATTATTAGATCTTTCTCCATTATTTTTTTTATTTAAATAATTGCAGACGTTTATTTTGTCGAAATTGTCAAAAGTATGTAGGAATTAAGATATCAAAGTATGTACGACTTACAACATTGAATAAAAATACTATTATAGTTAAAGGAGATGTCTTGTTTTTTATTTACTCTGATACTTGCGCGTTACAAATTAGAATAATGATTATGATAATTTCTATAAAGAAACAATTATTGTTGACGTAAAAGCCCAAAATATATTTGATTTTCAATATATTTTATGTTTACGAAACCAATCTATCATAAAAAATAAAAACGTAATTTCTTCTATACAATTTGAAACTCTTTCTAAAAGTCTAAAACATTTAATCAAATATTAATTAAACCCTTAATTTGACATGAGCACTAATCCTAACAAGTGTCGCGGTAACTGGCGGAAGGCATCACTATTCAGACACCGTACGAGGTTTTCGTCTTCCGGACATCGTGGGTTAACGCACTTAGTATTTTTAGACCTAGGTGCAGTGTTTCCGGGATTACGCGCAGAGAGGATAACTAATTGTTGCAATGTAATATATAAATAAATTTAATTCTTTTTTAAAGCTTATCGCTATATCCTGAATGTAGCAGGGTAAGCAAAGAGTACCTAGCTGCAATACTCTTGTCCTCAAAGATCGAGACATTGTGTGTACCCAACACGCAATGTCTCGATCTTCGTTCGACTCATCTCAACAAAAGGGTACTTATTCTATCATACCGGTAGAATATATATTATTCATTCAGATGATAATAATTAAAAATATATTACATTTTCGATTTCAAATATAAAACTGTAACTAAATAATGACGACTATAAAATAAACAAAACTTTATATAAGTAAGTTAACAACTTTATTAAATCATTATCCAAACCCAATTTCTCATCGCACATCACACACGCTTAGTGCCGCGTTTTTATTTCAATACAAAATAAAATAATCATTTATATATATCTATATATATAAATGTAGGTACTCGTAATTACAGGCGATGTGCGAACGCTCATTGCACCCGTCCAGCGCAACTTTACGCAATGAGATGAAATCACACGCATTGCTTAGTTTAAATATGTTTTTTTTTTATTTTTATTTTACAGCGTTTTTATTTTACTTTAGTTGTTATATGTAAACCAGAAGTTAGTAATGGTCACGCAGGTTTGGTTCGCTTCGCTCTATTGCTTTTATTAATTAGCCATATGAAGTCCACTACGTAGATGTATGGTTGAAACGATTATCAAAAGTATCCATATTATTTCTATGACTATAAAGTTAGTTGGACACAAACAGAAAAAATATTATTATCCTCTCTGATAAAGGTCCTAAGTAATTTTTGTTAGTATGCTATTGAAATTAATATAAAATAATTAATGTAACCATAATAATATTTAAAAAAAAAAATCTTCATATAATTGTCACTTATAATTCCTAATCATAAAAATCGTTTTCTAATTAAATTTAACATGACATGACATTTAAAAATAATTACTTTTAAGTTATGCACATAAAAATTAAAAACAGGACTGAGATAAAAAAACGCACAAACACAATACAGGGTAAAAAACCCAACGGCTGTCACCTGAAGATGCGCGCGTGTCTGCATTGAGACGTATAATACATTTTTTATTAGCGAACCCGCTACCCCTCTGCAAATGACATGAGAACTGTGAACGACACGTCAAAAAGGGCAATTTGTCGACGAATTCACGTGAATTATTGTTGCAATATTGGGGTGTTATTGACATAGGGTTAACTTTATGAATGTTAATCACTTGCGGATATCGTAATAGTTCGTGTTAATTTATATTTCAATCGGGGCGAATTGGTGTAAAGGTGTATTCAGATAACATTAAATGTATATATTTTGATATATTTTTTTTTGTACACATAACGTTAAGACAAATTATTTTATTTAATAACTTAAAATATCGATTAATTATTCATGTTTTTATTCAAAATATGTGTTATATACATTAAAAAACACAAATATAATAAAAAATCTATAAATTTCAATCAACGTACTTCATACGAGCATATATTATTGGTTTTGTTTTTAATCATAGGCGTGCCCATTCGACGTCACTCTGGCATCTCTAATAGCAGCAAATCGAGTTGCGTACTATGACAGATGGGCCAGCGCTCGCCGGAGCGATGACAAATTTGCGATATTACATGCGGATTAATGTCCATGCACCATTTTTTAGGGTTAAATTGTCTTTTCAGGATCACCCTCAATATTCTAAGATTAAATCAACGAATAAACGCTCTAGCTGTTGCTGTTTAAGTTGAAATTTGCTTGCGTTTTCGCCACAGTTGTTTTCTATTGTTTCGACGTAGATGCTGAGATCGCAAAGGGTGATTCCCCAGGCTAGATCCGCACGATGGTTATCATAATCCCTCCATTGACGTGATGTGATGACACATGTCGTGCAGTCGTGTTCTAAAATTTCGCTTTGAAAAAAATCCGCGAGCATGTTTTGAGCCATAATAGGCGCCTATACCCTATTCCTATGGGTGTACGGTTGAAACTATATTTTAGAGCGGTATTAAATTTTGTCGCTCCTGGGAAGATATAGCGTGGACAGTTCACAATAGGATATGTTGTTTGTACATGAAGATCACTATTTGTATTTAGTCTTACATAGTTCTGATCTGTTTGCTTAACTCATCTCAAGAGCATGTTTGATTTATTTGTACAATATAATTGTTGTGACTATTGAAATAGACCTTTGGCATACAATTAAGTTTGCAATTTTAAAGTTTGTCCAAATTCAAATATAGCTTTAGCTATCTATATTATATAAATTTAATATAATTTCACTGGATTTCTTCATAAACAAATAACAATATAAGATTTTATTCATTTATACCATAAGTAATTAAGTAAAAAATGTTATGACAAACCTTATACCTACTTAATTAAAATGTAATATATGGTCTGTTATTATTATTAATAGCTTTTAAGATTGACAAATATTAGTGCAGATTAAAAATCGCCAACAAAGGACCTAAAAGTAATTCAGAATTAATATCGGCCCTTCGCAATTACGATCCGAAAAAACGGGGCAAACTGCAGATTCATAGAAAATTACAGGATTCCAAACATCGCACAAAGGGACCCTCTTGCCGGGGAAATACTCTATGCGCCACTAATGGGTACAAATTTTTAATATAGGGTGCATTGCTTTTAAACAATTACGCAAAAGTGTGTAAAGATATACATATATTATTTTGAAATCAATATAAATTTTAAGTTACAGAAGAGGATAATAACATAAATGGATATACTCGTAGGTATATGTATATACTGTATATATAAAAATACAAGAGAAACCCGAGGGCTTTTATGGCTAATAAAAAATTCCTAACCCTATGCAACGAGTGAAAGGCTCTCGAATCTGGAATACTTTTCTTTTGTACGAAAATTATAAGAAAAGCTACTCGATCGTGAAAAGCTAACCATTCACAGTGCTCCAATCGCTTGCTACATGGACGAAAAAATGCGAAAATAATCGTACGCAAAAACCCTCGCGACAAATGAACATCGGGGCTCGAGAGGTCATTAAAACGAGGCTCGATCTAAAAATGAGGGGGAGGCCCGGAGGGGGGACTTTAGAGAACTCAGTAATTGGACCAGGGAGGGTCTCAAATCACATTCGAACCAGTGGAGGCGGAAAGGCGGCTCAACCGACTATAATTAACAACAAATATGGGTGAATCGATTTTTACTACATCCAAAGTACCCATTAGGTTATTTCGCGAGCCGGGCGATTACTCAAACAATAACCTCTTAAATATTAACGTTAAAGCCACGTTTTTGTGGGAAAACTTTGCTTGTTTCGCAACTGCGCAGGTAATGGTGTGTTGTGTTTTCTTTCGCATTTACAATGTTGTCGGGTTGAGCGCGCATTTTTTTTATTATTATTTTTCTTTCCCTTGTTTACGTAATTGAGTATTTTGTGAGTAAACGAAGGGAGTCGGTAAACGCTTCAGTAATTTCAGTTTTAATGTAAAAAAATATTGTTCGGCGTCGCATTAGCGAGCTTTGTGTTTGAAAACAAGCTAGTAATTTAGAAATGGAGACCACTTAAATGCCACGTAGCATTACTGGAA
>JAATLQ010031358.1:77295-120592 GCA_013421005.1 Heliconius erato x Heliconius himera | reverse complement strand
TTTCGCATTTACAATGTTGTCGGGTTGAGCGCGCATTTTTTTTATTATTATTTTTCTTTCCCTTGTTTACGTAATTGAGTATTTTGTGAGTAAACGAAGGGAGTCGGTAAACGCTTCAGTAATTTCAGTTTTAATGTAAAAAAATATTGTTCGGCGTCGCATTAGCGAGCTTTGTGTTTGAAAACAAGCTAGTAATTTAGAAATGGAGACCACTTAAATGCCACGTAGCATTACTGGAATAATGATTTCATGTTTATTCTAACGTGACCTAATACTTGCTGTACCTAGCGCTAAAAAGACTAACCGCAAGTCATCGATTCTCAGAAAAAACCTGTATACAATGTAACTATAGAGTACCTACCAACTATAGACCACACAGTGTGATGGAAGTGTAAAAAAGTGGGAGAAAAAATATATATAAAACACGAAATTCAAGTCACCACATAATGTTAATAGTTTGGTGATGTGACAACATTGACATAATCCGCTTTGTCCAGACGATGGCCACATTAAACCTCTGCTCGTCCGCTGGGAATGGCTCCTTTGATTTTCGATTCGATGAAAATTAATATACGAATACGGGGTACATGTTGGATGTATCTGGGAGGATTAGGAACAGCGCTTATTTTTTATATAGACAGGCAGGTAGATAGTGTTAGTAATTGGAAATAACGTTATGAATAATAATGTAAAAGATAGAAGAGTATCTTATAAGGAAAAAAAGAAAGAAAATAAGCCGTAATGTCATACGTTCTGTTCGAATGTTACCAATGGAGTTCTAATTTGGACACTGTAAACAAACCATCAAAACCGAAAAGCAGTGAATGACAATGCATGTTATTAACTAAAACTTAAAACTTATTTATGGTAACTACTTGTTATACCCATTTTCCTGTTTCTGGATACTACTAGGTATCAAATTCGGAGTCGAGGTTGTCTCCGGGGAACCTTGGTTCCGAATTTCAGCGCCCTACACCGCATAGTTTCCGCGCTACATTGTCTGTCACCCAGTAAAAGATGAAGAGTTATATGTTTCCAATTACATATATAAACTAAACACAGTGTAGTCACTGATACCATCTACTTAAAAACAAAAAACAAAGTAAATACATATTAACAAAGTGAAATCACAAACACAAAAAAATACAACCATCAACATCGTAACAAGTGTTTAATTTAAAAATAACACAGTAACCACACACATTATATAACACTTCATTCACCACAACCATTACAAGTAACCTGTCAAGCGAACAAACATTGAAAAAAAAACCTCGGAGCGCCGAGATGGATCATAATTAGGGGTTATCAACGAACGGTTCCTGCGAACCGCACGCGATCCGGGACGTGTCAAATAGCTCGTTATGCCCCTCGCAAATAGAAATATTATTCATAACTTAATCCCCGATTATAATGGATTTAACCTGCCATAAAATCATATTCTTTTTTTCATCGACCACCAAAAGCAGGGTGGGACCACTGTGTATTTATAACGAATTGGCGATTACCACCGCACAATAGCTTTAAGAGGTTATAATACTCATAATTCATGTTTTTCGAGATGATAATCGAGGGGTAATATGAGGGGTAAGTTTGTAAATTGGATTTAATATTTTCGTTTATGGCAACACTTGTGTGAAATTGAACGCCCGGTTAAGGGCTTGTATCGGATAGGGTTAATCCGCGCCACTTCGCCAACAATTGGGGATTTCGTATTCGATTATTTAATCGTCGACAGTCAGTGCATAATTATTCAATTTGTTTAATTGCTACTGAAAATAGTTTGTATTTATTCCGCTGTACAATGATTAACACCATCGACTAAATAATATTGAGTGTTTGGTTTAATTTGTAAATTGTATTCTGTATTTCTCGCGACACCTCGTTTGTGGACATTTTCTTTTTGAAAAGCACGCATATTTATAAGTTTAAGTTCGTAGAAATCCGCCTGCACTATATGTTAGGCGTTTATAGCAAGAAAGACATTTAATTCGGTAACTTTCGAATGCGAAACTGCACTACAGCTGTGGTAACAACAATTTCTGCGGAATCGAGTACACTCGTCATATTTTCCCGTGACTCTTACTAGTTACATCTTAAAGGTTATTTTGCGGTGCCACACTCATCCTACATGTTGCGTTAAGTACGTTAGTCTACATGGAAGTATTCTCAAACAGTTACAAGCCTTATATCAGATGCTGTGAAGTTTATTTTGCCTATAACAGCGTATAGGGGGGTCCCAGGTGGAAGGAAGGTGGCGGGCGGTTTGAAAATAGGACTTTCTAGGCAATTACCAGGCAGGGATGGACTCGCATGATCTTATTCAAAACGGGAACTGTACTAGCTTGAAATTATGACGAAGTTTTGTTCGTAACGCATTTATGTACGTTGCCATCAACTATGCGTATCGGAATATTATTTCCCCTAGACTTTATTCAGTTATATACTTCCTCGTGTACCGTTATTTCAAAGATGTTTTTGCAAGAGGTGTATTTTGTAAGAGGTGGTTTATGTATATCGAATTTTCTTTATATAAATTAAATAACATTAAAGAATATTCTAGTCTCCACCTTGTTGTAGTTTAGATCAGTTCGCTGGCCTGATGATTATTGGTCCGAATCCCACCAAATGTTTCTTTTTTTAATATTTTCTATACTAAATTCGGACACGTGTCTTTAGTCAAAAAATGGTAAATAAAAACAATAACTTCTCCCTGCTTACCACAAAAAACGCTGGAAATGCGAGAAGTTTGTCTGCCATTTTATTTTGTGCAAATTTAGGAAGACCTAAATACCCATGCTTCTAAATCTCCATCTGATCTGTGTATCTATAAGTATCTTGGAAGATTGCAAAAATATTGAAAATATTCCAAAAAATAATGTAGAGTTTAAAGTATATTTGTTGGTTATTCTTAAATTTTGATATATTATATATATATTTAAATTAAAGATTGAACAAAACAAGCTCACTTTTAATGATAAAAAAAACTAACTAACTAAAAAAAACTTTTAGAATACACTAAATAAAAAGATAAAATATATTTATACATACATATCAATACCTACATCAATATACACAACAAAACACAAAACACAAGTCTAGCCTAGCTCAGTCCTAGTCAGTACATCGTGAAATAAAGTGTAGAGAACTTGTTAATTTCGAACGACTTTTCCCGTCGGCGTGCACAATGGGATGTAGCACAAAGCTGGGGCGCTTTTAAAAGTATTACCACCCCCGGAACCCTTCAGTCGGTGATACGATTTTAAATTATGCGTTTTATAAGTGAAATGTGACATCGACGCAAGGAATATTTATCTTTTGTGGAAGGTGCAGGTTTCTGACATATTCTTTTGTATTGTGTCGTGTTGTTGATAGTTTTTAAATGTGATAAATATGATCGGTAAGACCTTATAGCAATGTAGCTAAAGCGTACTTGAAACAGCTTCTGTACACAGGAGAGTATGAAGAGGGAACTTAAAACACTCTGTTTCCCATTATGCATCGAATTCTGGAGGCACTGCGGGTTGAGTGAAGGAACTCAACGCCGCGCTTTGCCTCGACACCAGAGCGAAGATATTAAAATATAAATTTAATTAAATATTTTATCACCTCGCGTGGGGATCGAACCCACAACTATTCACGTTTACAGTCACATACTTGTGAGTACAAGTGTGTCACTGTAAACACGCCACGACTGGCCTCGTCTGGCCTGCAAGTGTAGAGTTATGAGTAAATACAATAGATGCTAGAGCAAATTTCACTTGATTTTTTTATAATATTACTAGAAATTATCTCCTGCTCCTTTGGCGCGGTGAAATGGAATAGTTATTTCCACCACAGCTTTGTGGCATTACACTGATAATGTAGTCGGTTACGTCAAAACGATTAAAATGAATCCAATATATCCAATTGCTCATACAATTCACATCTTCAGCTTTATAATATTAAACCTGTCTATGCCAATCATGAAAGAATGTCCTTTCTAAGCAAAAAGTGCTAAAAGAAGAATCAAATATGACTTCTCATTTTTCATCTTGTTTAAATTGTCGAAGTATAATTACTTTCATACTTTTTATCTTGACATATTATCAGGCCTATATCATATAGTTTGAAAGGAGAGGAAACAGTGACAAATCACCAACATAGTATCTTTTTACCATCTAATCTGAGCGGTGGTAACTTCCCATTGGGCTAAGAAATAAATATTTATTGATCAATGTTATAAAAGTATCTGCAAAATTCTACTTTATCTATTTTATCTTCACAGTGTATCCCACATACTTCTCTCTGCGTATCTTACGTACGCAGAGAGAACCCAGTCTCAAGACATTTTTCCGCTTTCCGCGGCAGAACTCAGCGCCGCACAAAGTAAAATTTAGTGAAGAGTACACGATATATTCATGATAATACGACGTGTTTAAAATCACAAAAATAAATACGCAATAAACAATTACATAGTATCATTATGAGACACTTGCGGCGGCACGCGCAAAGGATCCTAAAACGCCGACAAAGCAAATTAATAATTAAATTTATACTTCCGATTTGGTGACTCAAGACATAGTACGTTTAAGTTAGGAGATAAAGCGATATTGATGCTTACTGTAGTAAGTATAGTACCTAAGCTGGATTGAGGGGTTTTTATATACCTATCCTAGATATACACTATAGGTTGGTTTTTTACCTTTACGCTATATCCCGCATATAACATGTAGGAAGAGGCGTGGCGTGATGCAGGGGCACAAGCGTGCTACTGTAAACGGGAGTTGTGTTTTCGATTCCCACTCGAGGATATTGGAATATTTAATATTTTCATTCTTCTCTCTGGCTTTGAGCCTCCAGAATTCGTCGGAAAGTGGGGAGCGGAATGTCTTATCACCAGGCTCCTCCTGCCTATCCTGCTACATTTGGTTAGCGTGAAGCTGTAAAAAAAATATTATGTTCCGCTAACAAAAAATGAAAAAAAAAACTGATTTAGATATTTATGTTATTGTGGTTTATTAGCGTCACACTCTATCCTGGATACAGAATATAAAGTAAATTAGAAACACAAAATCGCTAACTCTTTTGACTTGTGTCATTCCTCAATGCTATTGTTATAATAAAGGTTCAAGGACAGGCAGAGACGGGGAATGTGGCCTAGCTTCCGGTCATTTTGGTAGGCGGAATACTTATTACCCGTTGATAGGTAGGATTAGTGACGAGCGGCAAACGTGAACCAAATTATAAAGAAACGAAGAGGATATGGGTTTCAGAAACTTAATTTATAGTGTTAGCGGTCATATTGACATTTGCCTTCCTTCATAACTTATACTTTGCAATTATATAAAATTTATACGTGATATAATATAAAGAATCATCATTTCTTATAATAAAGTTTATTCATCTTTCCTAGGAAAGTTAAGTCATCTAATTATTATCGTTATATAGTATCTACAAGATAGGTAGGTATTTAAACAAAACCACAATTTGAATTATAGCGGTAAACATCAAGGAGCTGAACAATACACAAGAAAAACTTATTAAAAAGGACGGCGCTCCAGCACAATATATTTACGGGGAGGGCTAAGAACAATGGAAGAAAACGCTTTATTAAACCAAACAAAGACAGTGGGCCTTATTAGTCTTAGCTACGGTAAAGAATTAGAATTTCAACATTAAAAATGTAACAATGCTATTTCAGCTACAATTGTTTAAACAAGCAAGTTGATTTAGGTTAGAAAATGAAACTATATAAAGAACAAAACCCGACTTAATTGTAACTTTTTTAATTAATTTACGTACCTACCAACGTTTTCATAAAAGAATAACACACGGGCGTACAATAGAGCGCCATCCGGGAAGCTACAATTTTCCAGTGGAGCAGAAAAAATATCTTTGATTACACACCCTCGACAAAACGGCAACGGAATAAAAAGATATCTCCTAAAACGTCATTACGGACATAACTCGGGAGTCCCGGGATATAGCTTCCATACAAAATACTTTAAGCGGAAACCCCATACGCATCAAGACTCCCAACAATGGAGTATCTCGCAATCGCGAGTAATAAAGGCTGCGAGCGCCCACATTAAAATCTTATCCCTTTCTTAAATAAAAAATTCACGAAAAAATAAAGAGAGAGGATGCCTCCCCTCTATTATTCAGCCTCACCCCAGTCCACCCCGGTTGTTACAGTTGGGATTCGGTCGCTCGATAGCAAAGAAAGCTCAAAGAAATTCTAACTTTAGTATGTAGGGCAGAGAGATACGATTGGCGTGGCCGACGAATGTGTCCGGAGGAGGCCGTGAACCTCATGTTCTGAGGTATAGAGTTCATATTGGACCAGGACGCAAGCGCAGGGGTTAGAGGAAACGCGGCCTAGTCGCCGGCGTGGTATTTGAAAATGAGATGCAGTGTATAGGGTGGGTCGGCGAGGGCCTCTCAAAATCCGAATTACCGGGGCGTGTGTAATGATTTTCCCGGGCGGAATTATGCCCAGTATCGGAGACGAATTGGAGACTGGAATTGAACGTTCTTTTTAAGAGCGCAGCGATGAGGGAAATCGATAGTCTGAATATAACCTGGATAATTTTATTAGTTCGAAATGTATTTGGTCGGTTAAGCCCGAAGCAGAGTTGGGATGGGAATGAATATTGGCGAATAGAAATAGGTTCAACGGTTTTAGTTTTATTTTTTTTAGTTTATGCTGGTGAAGATGGCTAAGGCTAATGGACTAAATTATACGAGTCGAATACAGCAATGGAGCGACAGTATAATATGATTGATAAAATATTTTTTATGTATTTTTTATAACAATAAGGTACAGATAGCATATCAGGCAACATTTTAATTGAAGACTACATTTTGAACATTGTTTATACAATGTAACACATATAAAAACTTATATAAAAAGATATGTTTCCGGAAAATTATAAGAAATAATTATTAAAACAAACTAGGATGTTCAAGACAAGACAATGCAAATAAGGCTTTAAGAATTATAAAAGCAGTTATTTTTATCAAAACACCACACATCTCTATGGGGCACGACTCTGATCCCATCTCGGGGTGATCTCTCACGACGCTACGTGGTTACGATACGGCGGGTGATATGTTATGGTATAATTGGGGTCTTGGTAACCCAAGACACGGCAACATTTAAAAGTAATGTAATGTAGCCGTTACATAGATTTTTAAATTTTGCCATGCCCCTTTTATATGAACATTTTTTTTATATGTTATAAAAAAAAGCTATTGAAATACTGGTATTACAACATTACCATATATACGATGATTTTCGTTCTTCCCCAACAGATGTATCAATATAAAATGAGGACATATTTTAAAAATTAGCAGAAAATAAATAATTTAATGTAAGGATATAAATGTAATGTAAAAGAAGTGGTTTACAGTCAAGTACAATTAGTGTAAATAATAGTAAATATTATGTTTTGCACCCACAAAAATTAAAGAATTAATTATTTTTTTACACTTTTAAAGTATTATTCTACATTTAGAAAAGAAAAAAATTTAAGAAAAGTTTTTTTTATATTTAAAATTTTTATACATTTTCTAAAAGAAATATAAAAAAATAGTTGTTTAGCCAACCGCACATTTTACTTGTGGGTGGATGTTTTATATAAATAGCGACTATATAGTTATTTATATAAGAGGCTATGATTATATTAAAAATCTATTATAATATAAAACTATGTATAGATGAAATCTATTTCTAGCACAATATATACAGGTACCTAAATGATAAACCAGAATAAGGGTCCCCGATAAGTGACCGGACAATAACAATGTGTAATTAATACTCTATAATTAATTTGTTATCGCTTCGTATACAATTGGTTTACGGAAAATTACAATTGACACGATAAAATTTATGAACGTATTATATGAAAATTTATTTATATATAATGTATGTATAAGAACGTGGCGCTTATGAGTGACTGGTTTGAGTGTTATTGTCTGAGAGGATCCTGTTTTAAACAATAATATAAAAAAAAACAGTTATAGGATTTTCCGCATAGCTAGTTAAGCAGAGGAAACCTAGAGTTGAGACACTCCGCTTCCCAGTTTTCGCTGAATTATCAAGACATTGAGTGTGGAGTTGCAAAACTCAACGCTGCGTTTACCAAAGTAGAGAAATGAATTAAATATAATTTCCCTGAATTAGAATTGAACCAAAGCCGTCGCTTTTCGATCAGACGCAGTCCCATTGTCCCACGGCGGCTTAAAAATATATTTATATTACACAAATATTAAAGGAAAATAATTTTAAATTACTTTAATTTATTATTATAATATTTAATTCTTAATTCAATAAGAATAAAATTAATTTTGAGTTTATAATACAGTATTTCTATCATCAATTAAAATTAAGTGAGTGCCAATCGATAAAATTTTGAGTGTTCATTCGTTGGTGTTAAATAAGTTTGGGAGTTGTATAACTGTTTGTTTAGTTCTTCAATAACATTTAAAATTTTAAAGAAAAAATTAAATTGTTACACAATGTTCTACGCTACTTAATTCTGGCTGTTAATCGACTATTATTTTATAAAAAAAATCAGCTTCACGCTCTATTTCGCACACTGCAGGGTGGGCAGAGGGAACCTAGTGTTAAGACACTCGTTGAGTGGCGGAACTCAACGACTCGAAACGACACCAGAGCGAAGAAATGAAAATATAAATTTAAATAAATATTTCATCTCCTCGAGTGGGAATCGAACCCACAACCAGTCGATTTTGCATTACATTTGTGCCTCTGCGCCACGACTGGCCTCGCTATTGCACTATTATTTTATAATATCTCAAAAATTACTTTAATTCATTTGTTTTCTTTTACAATGTAATTATTTAAACTGTTTATTATTATAACTATCCAATAATATAAAAATATAACATGAAACAACGATAACACGTACAAATTTCAAATATCCATTTCGTTTCGAAGTCAGGCAAGCCGACCCCGAATCGCTGTCCGCATTCACCCAGACAAAAGCCGTAAAAGTAAAAAGAAAATTCATCCCCTCTTCATTTCCCGCCCTACGGAGGCGGCGACCGGGGGCGGCCAAAAGAATGAGACGAGGATATGTCCACCTGTTGCGTTTTGTACTTACTTTAGTATTATTTTTTTATTTGGTTATCGTTTTTCTTAGATATGTATGTACGTCTAATTTTTTTTATTAAGTTATCGATGTTGTGGTGTGGTATCGATTTTATGTTTTTTTTTTCTGATGAATTGTAATTGTGAAATTATATCGCTAAGTAATCAAATCTTTGCTTAATTACTAGTTAAGTTAAAAAAAAAATCTTAATGTAAACTTCTAGCTTTTTAAATCATATTTCACATACTATGGACAATATAAAATATAAAATCATAAATTTACCATTTTACATTGCCCTTCCAAGCATTTTAACATCTTTTAATAAAGAATATACGGGCTCCGATTCCTTATACTTAAACATATGAAAATAAAAACATGTATAAGAAAATTCCAAGTACCTAATTACAAAGTAAAAATCACACTTAGCCAGTGTGTTCGTGTAATGCAGGCGAGAGGAACAAAAATGCAATAATCGATATGAATTTAATTTAACACATTCTACGTGACATCGGCCGTTCGTTATTGAAATTGTTTCACAAAGTGCCACGCTATATTTTGACGCGTTTTTTTGATATAAGGTTGTCGAATAAGATTTGTTTTATTTATGATGTTGTAATCTTTTAAGCTAGTTTCTTTGTTTTTTACTGTGAATTATTGAATATTTACAAAAATTTGTGAAAATTATTTGTTATTTATTTATATAATATTAATACCTAATTAATTTTGTTTATTTTTATATAAAGCTATAGTTAAAAAGATATTAAACAAGAGTATAGATAGTAACTGATTTCTGTATGTATACATATTAACTTATATATATGATTTTATGTCTAGTCTCTCTTATAAGGGGGAAAAGCGTGAAGATGTTTTTTATTACTTAGGAACGTTTTTAATAAATATTCAAAATGTTTTATTTACAAAATCAAATATTTCGACTCAAACAAGTGAAACCCTATTTATTAATGTTTTGTTAATTTACTCTTATTACTTTACACGTAAGGATAAAAATAAAAATTGAAGATAGCTCATCGCGGAATGAAGACAGAAATAAAAATGTTTGTGTTAACCGTTTCCGGTGGGTCTAGGATTCGAATCCGGACACGTGGCAGTTATTACGGGGAATAACTTATTAAAAATAGCCGCATCTTGATTATAAGCGCGTGGAGTTTTTATTATTGTGAATAATAAACATTTCGTAGTTGTGGTTAGTTTATTTTAATATATGATAATTTTGGTATTCAAATAATAGTTTGAGTTATAGCTTCCGTTAAGAGGTAGCTTTAGAAGAATACTTATTCTTCTCAAAGGTAAAAACAGGTTCATGCTTTTTACTGCATAGCAAGGTACGAAGAAAATTAACGCACTTCAACAACGCGTTTTGACTTGCCAAAGCCGGAAAATAAAATTATGAATTTCTTTGAATGGGAATCGAACTCACAAACATCAAATTTACAGTTAGATGCTATTTCACTGTGCCACTGCGTGGCCTCGTACTTCTTATATCCGATATACTAACTAGATTATGCCAATATGCCAATGAGGGAATTTGTATAACTGCTGACACTGCTAAACAACATTGTTTTACACAAAATTGATTACAACATTGTTTAAGGAAACAAGTTACCCTAATGGAAGGTCACAGCAGTCAACTGACTTATGTACTCGTATAAGATAAGTGTTTATCATACTCATACATTACCTGGTAATGTATGTCATTATTCAACTGTACGACATATTCACCTTCAACCAACCAGGTATAGAACCTGTGACCTAGAGGTCATTTCGTTGGCAATCTTTTGTAAACACTCGGATAATTTTAAATTAAAAATTTTATTATTTAATATAAATTTTTAATAGGTAATGAAAATGAAAATTTGTGATAATATTGAAAATTATAATTGTAAAAAGATAGTAGAGAAAAAAACATAATTTTAATTGTTACACTCGTAAAAAAATTATATATTTTAATATAAACAAACACGATGAGTGATGGAGACGAACGAAGTGATTGATCACCATATTTTTCCTTTTTTTATAAGTGAAAATGAAGAAGAAAACCACTAAGTAGTGAATGTTCAAGTGAGCATACAGCTAGAAGTTAAAGAACGTAATGTTAGTTGTTTCAAACAAGTTCTCATGTTCAAGATAGTAAGAGATAAACGGATTTGTACGTTCAACAAATCTTATATTAGGGTGCGTTTGGAACGCGTCTTGACTTTAATACTGATTTTGTGTATGTCAAGCAACATATAATTTCATATTGTAATCTATATATATAAATAAAATATACAACATTAATTAATATTTTATGATTGTAGGCTATATTTTTAAATTTTAATCCATCTCTTGAAAATTTTTGGGCAAATAGAAAAAAAATCACAACTTTGTTTCTTACAAGACTTTGCGTAACTTTCGACGCCTCTATTACATACTACCCTTATTGAAATAGGAACTTACAACCATCACTATATCAAATACATTAAAACTGGCAAAGGTTATCAAAAATGTAACAACTAAAACGAAACTAGTATAGAAGCAGCATTACCTTACACCGTTAAAACACGTTAATTTAAAGATACGACACGAGTCGATATCGATAACACTGCACTGATAAGATTACTTGTAAACGACAGAAGATTTCATGTTGTTATTGAACAACAAATATTACAGTTTTCACCTACTTATTCATATCTTATGTAACATAAAATAAATAAATCAAATACACACACACAGCAAGCAGAGGGAACCTAGTGTTAAGACACTTCGTTCCCCATTTTCCGCCAAGTCCTGGAGGCATTGCGTGTTGAGTGGCGGAATTCAACGCCGCGCTATGCCTAGTTGCCTATATTCATCGAAAAGAATTCGGTTTGTCAACTTACTTACTTATTTGTTAACTTTACCTGTTAACAAAAAATAAATAACTACTAACTCAAGCAATTCTAAACTAAAAATATATGAATTCGCTACGTACCATAGGAACGGGGAGAGGATGCGCTCCACCATTGGGGTAAGGGTATGGCGCCATAAGATAACCCATGTTGAAACCTGCGGCTGGGTGCGGCTCGAATTTACCTGCAAAAACACAAAAATAGTTAAACTTCAAATGTAATTACCGTAAAAATGAATGTTAATGCTATTATTGTATTGTAAGGGAAGTTGCAAAAAGTTTTTTTTTTGTTTTATAGAAGAAAAAAAAATACTTTGTATAACTTGTACCAGTTAAAAAAAATAGCTTAGCTGTTTTTATTTTGTTATTTTTTCTATTTATACATTTTTCTTTAATTTATGGGTTCTAACTAATAGTACTTAGTTTTTTATGTTTGCAAATGTCTATAGCGTTAAGGTACGTTGTTTTAGTTTCTAAATGTTTCAGACATTAAGTTTCACGTGGCGGTATCCAGATTGAGAAAAAATAGCATATATTTTGAAACTTTAGTGGGAATCGATCCCATAACGACTGTGATATAAATAGTTACTAATTTGCCGATCTCTCAATTACGCCATCGCTGACATTAATAATGAATACCATAGAACTAAAGAAACAAAACAGAAAAAAAATATAAAACACCATAATATAGACAGCAATTTTTGCATATAATAATAGTTCACTGTGTAGCGCCGGATACTTTGGTGTAAAATGTAAAAGAGCTTACTGGGAATAGGGCGCGGGATAGTTCCTGTCTGTTTTGCGATTGTCTTTTTGTTGACTGTATTGTATGACTGACCGACTGACAGTTAAAGCGGATGAGGTTAAAAAAAAGCGTCTCACGCATTTTCTTGCATAGCATGATAGGTATAGGAAACCTAGATAAAGAGAATTAGTTAAAAAAAAGTAGCTTCACGCCTTTTCCTGTACCTAATCTTGAAACACACCGTTCCCCATTTTCCGTTTCATTTTAGGCACTGCGTGTTGATTGGCGGAACTCAACGCCGTGACGCCGTTCATTTTTAATTATCAAAATTTTAGTTATAACCACTCTCAGAGAAATAAGTTAACACAAATTGACTACCATATGCCTAATAGAGCATTATAAATGTCAACATATTTTTAAAAAAAATGTATACTGTATGTTACTTAATTGTAATATATTCATCCTTTTATAGATAAAAAAAATTAAGTAACCGTGAAATAGCTTAATTACGTGAAGTATGGGTAATTTTATTTGACATATATAAAACAGTAATTGTCACTGATTACTGCCACGCCTATAATTTAGTTTTAAAAAAAGTCAATTTAAAAGTGAATTTAAACGTCAGATTACAATTTATGTCGTACAGGAAATTAATTTTTAAGCAGGTGTTTAAAAAAAGTATGTCTATAATAGCAATAGTGATCAATATAATATATTTTAATTATGTTGTAAAGTTAGAACATTTTTGGAGCAGTTAAAATGTAAGACCAGTATTGGCGCAGCCGCACAATCATGCGACTGTAAACGCAACACGAGAATTCGATTCCTACTTGAGGCAATCAAATATTTTAATTTTAATTTTATTCGATCTCGAACGCGGCAAATTTGTGTTATATGTATTTAATAGTTGTGGATTCATTTTTGATCACTTTTAATGAATTCAGCTTCTATTTTGTCTTCAGCATAGCAGGAGAGATAATATCTGTTATGATCATGAATTCTCCACTTTCTACCCTAATTCGAAACACTTTGTGTTTAGTGACGCAACTCAACACATCGCTTGACAGAACGAGTAAAGGAAAACAATTCATACCCCCGATAAGAGATACAACCCTCGACCCTCGAACTCAATAGAACTGAACTACTTGACTTTTAACAGACACGACGTAATGCTTCATAAATAAAATATTTCACTATAGTTATTAATTATTGTAATGCAAACTAAGAATTAAAAACCATTAAAAATTTATATATAAAAAAGTGACTTACGTACATTATGTAAAATTATACGAATTTATGCAATATGTACTCTATATTTAGAGAAAGATATTTAACATTAATAAATAAATTTTAATTATTCGTATCCATGCTAAGAATAGTCTATTCTTTATAGAAATTGGCATACTTTATGAGTTATTAGATGAAAAACATGGTTATACAACTTAACTTATTTATAGTAGACTAATAAGTATAATGTAATCTTACAGCTGTTACTTTGAAATTCTAGAATAAAAATATAGAAACCTTCTATAGATTATTTTTAATTTATAAATGTTATAAATTTACTTCAACAATTAGTCATTGCTTGTGTTTAAAAGAAATTTAATTTAGTTTACCACTTTTAATGTTTATTCGTTAAAAAGCACACCGTCTGAAGCTATTTTTTTAATGCTTTAGGATAAGTTGAAGGAATTTAGTGTTAAGAACTGAACAACAATGCAAAGACATATCCAAATAAAAATAATGACCCCCGAACAGGGATCGAACCCACAAGTTCCGTACGCCAATGGCCTCATATAACGAAGATAAACTGTTTTTCTCAACCGGGTAATGAACTCAAGGCCGCCAATTAAAAAGATGACACACAGCGACTGTTCCAAATGGTCATCATTTATTCATATGAGCTAACAATAAGATTAAAACAAATACCAATAACGAAACCTATTTAATTTGATATGATATCCAATGATAATATGATAATAACGAGATAGCTTTTTGAAATTAGGTAAACATTGTTTTATTATACATATGGAGGAACAATAGTTTTTGTATAGTTTTATTATGAAAACATTTGATAATTTACATATATTTATGGGTGCAGGTATAAGCTAGCTTTTAATTTTGACTTTGCCCCCGTGGTTAAATGGACATATTTACTACCAAAATTATTAACGACCAAAAATATCTTGACAAAGTGCACTCAAATGGGTTCATTAATTTAGAAGCTACTGTGCCACAGACAGACATACAGACACGTCACTCTTCATTTTTACAATATTAGGATCAGTATAGAAATTATAGCAAAGAAGACTTAAAGATGCGTTATTCCTTTTGTTACTTTTGTTAAAGGCAAATGTCAAAATATTTCAAAATTTACATTTCGAGGGACTCGAACCGACAACTACCTTGCAATTAAATACAATACACACGCACACGCATTAAACAAAGAACATTAGATCATTGATACTATAATAATGAAATTGATGAATCAAAATCGTATTATAAATAACTCTTTTGTTAACTACCTAGTTATATTATTATTATTATGATTAGGTACTCCACGGTTAGTTTCAATTACTAATTATTAACTGAAGTAGCACAAGAGGCTGGTTTGTGTCGAAATCTGGTTTATTTTCATTTTATTGTCATATAACATTGTGTGAAATGTAAATAAACACAACATAATTTTCATATATTATATGTCTGTAAACACTTGAAATGGTTTTTGATTACTTATTTGTTTATTCAAATTTGAGTGGTGTAGTTTGGATGTGCGTGACGCGGAGGTTGCGGGTTGGAATTCTGCTAGTTGTTTTTTTTTGTATCTTGAAGCTATCATGCTATCACTTGCACGTATAAAGGTAGGTTGAAGGAAACTATTGTAGAATCTTTGAGGTATTGCGTGATTAGCGGCAGTATTCCAAAGCGAGAAAATGAAAATGTTAAGTAATTAATTTCCCCGAGTGGGAATCGAATCCAGAATCGGTGCGTTTATAGTTAGATGTTGTACCGCTTCGCCACGACGGCTTCAATGTGGTAATCTTTATTTTCGGAATATAAATTTTCCATTCCGGTTCTAAATTCATATGAATTACAATTTTATTAATTTTAAAGTTTAGAAAATAACAACAAACCAAAATCTTTAGATTATTCGAAACGAATACAACGTCGCACTTCATTGAATCATAGAAGAGACAGAAAAAATAATACCCTCATATCAGTATCAAACCTATAACCATCACGTGGACTACAATATCTCCAAACAAAAACATAAAAAACATAACCCCTTCCCTACAAATCGGTTAACAGTTCTCATAGCAATAACCGAACGTTCTCGGAACCACCACGGTGGGTCCTGCCTAAACAAATATTGACCAGACGTGTAATGTGAGGTAACGACATATGTACACACGAAACTTACACTGCACTGGCGGGCGAGGCTACTGATTCGTATAAATTTATTGTATTCTTTTTTTTAGCTTCACGCTGTATAGCAGGGTAGACAGCGGTAACCCGGGAACCTAGTGTTAAGACTCCTGTAGGTTTTGCGTGTTGAGTTGCGGAATTTAACACCGCGCTTTGACTTGAGAAACCAGACAGAGACAGAGAGAAGACCAGAGAAAGAAAAAGATAAGAAATGAAAATATTAAATATTTCATTCCCTCGAGTGAGATACAGCGTAACGTTATAGAGTTTTATATATGGATATTGGTTAGGTACATAACAGTGTTCAATCAAACATGCAATGTTTTTGCTGGAATGAAAACTTTAGTATCTATACATAATATACGATAAAGCCGGTTTTTTCCCAGAAGTGTACGCGTAGATCTATTAAGTAGTAACGGATTTTAATTTGGTTTTGCCTAGTAGACAGAGATTCCACATGAAGAAATCGTATTATAAATAAAATATATAAGCTTCGTGCTGTATCCCACACACAGCAGGGTAGGCAGAGGGAACCTAGGGTTAAGACACGCGGTTGCCCATTTTCGACTTAACTCAATACCGCGCAATTTGACTTAACAAAATGGAAATATTAAATATTTACTTTCCTCGAGTGGGAATCGAATCACACACAATCTATCACGTTTACAGTAACATTTTGTGTCCCTGCGCAAATGGCTTCAAAATTACAAGCAAAATAATGCCGAAATAATTCCAATATTAGTTCTCTATAAAAATTGGTTACAAAAAAAAAAAAGAATCCAAATATTTAGCTAAAACAATAAAATTGACTTTGACCCGATTAAGCAACGTATCGGGTGACAAATAAACTAATATAATACAATAAAGTAACAGATAACATAAATTAAATAAACCATAAATTTAGTATTATTGTCCACTAAAAATACAATTTATTACTATTCAATAATAATGAATATACAGAAAAACCGATCGAGACCGAGCTCTGCTCCCACGCGGTGGATTCCGTACACGATATCATTATATCACAATGTCAATATTTTATACGCTATAGATATTTTTTTAGGGCTTCGTGGCGTAGGGGCATAATAAGCTTGCGACTATAAACGCTATAGTTTGTGGGTTCAATTCCCACTCGAGGTAATAAAATATTTAATATTTTGCGCAGCGTTGAATTCCGCTACTCAACACTCAATGCCTCCAGAATTCTGTGAAAAATGGGGAATGAAGTTAACTTAACACTACGTTCTCAGACTCCCCATATTTACCGTGCTATGTGCAGAATACATGGTGACGCTAAAAGTTTTTTTAATAAAAAAAAATGTTTTAACATTGTCCTCCATAAAACTGTTAAGTAAATTTATATACATATGTCTAATGGTCAAAATGTAAGAAACCAATATTTAATTTTGACACAGTCGTGGCGCAGTAAGCATTTAGAACATGAGACTAGAAAATTTTGTCTTCAAATCTGACTTAATTAAATATATATATTACACTTTTTCCCCGGTAATATTTTTTTAAAATTGAAAATATGCATTGAAGTCTGTCACTAGCTAAATGAACAAAACATGTACACAACATTACGAGATTATCTGAGATTTAGATGATTATTATTATAAAAATATAAAAAAGTAGTAAATAATATCAAAACGATTTCATATTTTTTTTATTTTAAAGAAGTAACCCAACAAACATCTCAACATTTAGGTATAAGCAAAAAAAAAAAATAGTTGACAAAATCAAAAGCATTACGTGATCTCTCATAAATTTGAATGTTTAATATGATTCACCTTCAGCGATGGTGGAACTAATTTGGTATTAATAATATCACACTTTCAGATAGGTTAATGAAGTGCATGTAACATTTTAATATATTAAAAATATAGATTCCATTTTTTTAAATTAATGTCTTTTTTTTATTTTGATAATTATTTTTGACCATAATGGGAATCTGGGACCCATTCCACACTTTCCGCCGAATTCTCGGGGCATTGTGTGTTGAGTTATGGAACTCAACACTGACCTTGCCTCAGTACGAGAGCGAAAAAATAAAATTTAAATTTAGATACACTACTCTATATTTCATATCCTCGAGTGGTAATCGAACCCACAACCACCGCGTTTACATGCACGCTTGTGCCCTAGCACCAAGGCCTCAACTCAATAAACAGCTTCTCAACAAAATTATAAAAGACAAAGAAAAATCAACAAAAAGTTTACAACATCGCGTGGGACCGCTACCTGGCATTTCTAGACCGGACACTATCATTTGTACCATAATTTTGCGGTCGACAGATCGCGGGTCCAATGTTTGTTTAGGCTAGATCCACTCTAACCTTAGATAAATAATCCTAGCCATCGAAACTTATCGAGGTTCCACCCAATCTGGTCACATGGTTTTGATGTGCCTTATCGCGTTGTAAACTTAACTTAAATCCCTTGTGATTTAAAAATCACTTCAAAATTTTTATTGACTATTTTTATAGATACGTTATCAGTAGGTAAATAAAATGTTTTTGTATGGATCTTGAATATAAGATTTTTTTTTTTTTAAATTGTAGTACCTAATATGAATAATTTTTCAAAAGTTTATCATTTATTTATGAAATTATTCAATAAAAGACTTGTCGTGGCGCAATATAGGGATAGTGACTGATGTAAGCGTTTGGGGGTTCGATTCTCACTCGGGGGAATGATTTAATTATTTCCATTTTTACGCTCCAGTTGACAAGACGGGCGTTGAGTTTCGCCGTTTAACACGCAATTTCTCGAAAATCGTGCGTAAAGTGGGAAACGACATGTTTTAACCTACTTTGCTAAACGGAAAAAATCGTGAAGAATCAAAAAAATATTATGGATAATTGAAACCTTCGTGGCGCAGTGGCGCAAACGAGTGATTATAAACGTGACGGTTGTGAGTTTGATCTCCATTCTGTGAAATGAATGTTAACAATGCGAAGCACGGCGTTGAGTTCCACCACTCAACACGAAATGTCACGAAAATTCGGCGGAAAGAGGGAGACGGAATGGCTTAACACTAGATATGCCTATGCTGCCATTTACTATATTTATGTAAAATTTATTATACGAGTAAATTCTTTAAAATACCGTTTTTTAACCTACTACAAAATAAACACATGTAACCAACAAGTGTACATTGGTGGTATTCTGATCATATATAAGAAATGTGACAGCCATGAAGTCTCCCATAGTAATCTAACACAGGTTTACTATACAATTGTAGTAGTGTAGTCCATAATCATACCTTAGTTTAGATAAAAAGGCCATTTCTTGTGGACAAGAATGATTGATGTTTATATGGGAAGAGGACAACTTTGTACACCTATTAGACTGGCTGCTACTAAGTTGACTGCTAATATGGGTATGTTTTCCTGTCGTTGTATGAATAACGCTCGAATATAATTTAAATTTGTGTAAAAACTGTTTATATTAATTTATGATGGTATTGCTATTCATTTATCATTTTACATTATAAACAAGGGGCAATCGTGGGCTCAAAGTGAAGAACGGAAGTATCTTAATGGGACCAGAGTGTCTTAACACTGGGTACCTAAGCTATCTGACTACCCTGCTATATACAGGATACAGCGTGAACCTAAAAAAGATTATAATACTTTAAAATATTGATAGAGAACGCCGTGAACATCATTCCGTTGTATACGTTCTGTAAAATTCCGTATATAAAAAAAAAATAAACATACAGTTACTTGGATACGATTCGACCTAAAACAAAAGCTATCACAAATATATATCCATTTTATAAGACACTGTCAGCTGAAACTTACGTATGCAATTCATGTAAACAACTATACAGTTGTCATATGTAATAGCACAAAAACCATTTAACATAGTACCTATCTATATTGACTATTAAAAACCACTATAGTTAATTTTAAGTTAACAGATGCTCAACATTTGAAATGAAACTGACGACGATGAGCAAAAAAATTCTCCTTTTGAGGAGCAACTGACATTAAACACGCGGACCGTAAATGGTCAGGCAAAAAACAATTGAATTTGAATAAGCGTAACGATCGCATGTAATGCTATACGGTAATTACCTCTCATTATAGAGAATTATATATACTTACATATACTTACATATATAATATGTTTATCTATCAGCCGTGTCAGTCGCCTGATAGTAAAAACCTCGTTAATATAATGACGCCAGCTTAATATCAACATCTTATTAGAATTACAAAAAAAAAGGGTTGCTTCACTATATTTTCTTATTAATTCAGTGTTAAGATACTTCGTTTCAGTCTCAATCGCTCAATTTCCTAGACAGAACATGTGAAATGACGGAACTCAACGCCGCACTTTGCTGAGAACAGAGAAATGGAACAAAATAAATAATAATTAGACAATATTCATCCGAATGTGAATTGAACCCACAATCACATGTCCCACGGCGCTACGAATCACTTCAGCATATGACAATACAGACAAACAGACAGAAGCAAAAGAGAAATAAAAAAGCGAAATGAAGTAGGATGAATAGCGTGCTACAATTGAACGTGGCATTATGGATCGGATACGCCGTCTGGAGTGAACTAATGTTGGTTCGTCCTGACGAGTGTGAAGCTTGTGCATAACAAGGATTAGTGATAGCCCATCAACTAAGTATTTGTGTACATACGGTTTATTGTGTAGATATTCAGTGTATCTGTGTATGTTTAATATATCATATATTATATAATTTCACGCATATAGGGTCAAGCTAGTGTTAAGACACTTCGTTCCTCACGCACTGCCCAATTTTCCAGATTTCGCGTTTGACTGGAGCTCAACGCCGCGCTTTGCCTTGTTGTCATGAAGAGAATCAATCTCACACACAAATATATACACAACCAAAAAGCCATGTAAAAGTTAACCTGACAACTACAGATATAGTAAATAAACACCAGAGTCACACCAAAACATAAATTAACAATCATATAAAAAAAGGCCAAACGAAATTCAAAACGGGCAAAAAATCTAACAAAGATTGACAACGTTTCACAATATAAGATAGTGGACTTCATAGTTTCATCAAAAAAAATTATCACTAATCCGTGGAGTGTGACGAATTCACATTAGATTATTTAGATAGGTAAATGAGATGGTTAGACGCTAGTGGAAATTGACTTTAATATAATTATTATTTGAATATAATTAGCTTCGCGCTATATCCCGCACACAGCAGGGTAGAGAGAGGAAACTAGTGTTAAGACACTCCGTTACAGACTTTCCGCCAAATTCTGAAGGCATTGCGTTGAGTGGCGGAACACAACGCCAATGCAAAAATAACATATAAATTGAAATAAATATTTCATTTCTTCGAGTGGGGATCGAACCACAACCGTTGCGTTTAGTCACACTTTGGTCTCCTGCGCCACGATTATTTGAATATATTTTTTGTTACAAAAATTATACAACCTTTTTAAGCTTTTCTGTGTATATTATTATCATTAATTATTTAGTCATTATGTCATTATGGCGCAGTGAGTGTCTGATTCGCCATGAAATCCCTCATGATGTTTTCTGAATTGTCATAGTTTTATAAATCTAATTAGACAAAGTGAGGCGTTAACCTACGGTATTTCTATATTTTGTTTATAAACTAACAATGGAGAAAATAGTGACGTAACACTTCTTCCTAAATCAACTTAATTAAAAAAAAAACTTTCTTGTTTCTTCGAGCAAAACGTGTTTTACTTGTTATGGACTTCACAGATCATTTATTTATCGAACTATAGAGGGATTTTGATCGATCGTGCTTCTTGATATTTAATATAGTTTATTTTTTGTTATGTTTTATGTTTGGACTACTTTTTATATGTTTGCAGTGTATGATTTATTTCTTTGTGCGATTTAAAGAAATAAGGTCGACTACTATAAAAATAGTAGAAAATATATAGTTATGAATATTTTTTTAATAATATAAAAGCTTTTTACAATGTCATGTTATTTAGAAATGATCAAATAAGAATTTAAAATAAAAAACTAGACTTATTATCTAATGCTGCTTGCTGATTAAATGTATTTTTTATGTTTTCAATATTATATAACGCGACCGTCGACTGAGTCTCTTTGGGACTATGATTTATTTTTATTTCTTAAATGAGGAATTCCCTAGAGGAAAAAGAAAAACCACGATTTTGTATTGCGCCACTCAACGCGCAATGTTATAAAATTCAGACGAACAGTGGAGAACGGGGTATTTTAACACTAGGTTCCTCTGCCTGTCCTGCTATAGGCCGGAATACAGTGTGAATAGAAACCTGTTCTACACCACTTCTTCTTTACTCTCTCTTTCTCTCTCTACTTTCTATTTATTCAAAAATATTAGGCATTAAACACATTTATTTAGAACATAATTATAATCTAACTAATATATGTATAATCGGGCGAAAAGTAGGGGACGGAAGTGTCTCAATGGGAACGGAGTGTCTAACACTAGATTCACATTTTCTTTCTGCCTGCCCTGCTATGTGCAGGATACAGAGTAAAGCTAAAAAAATTATAATTTAACAACATAGTAAAATTCAAAACTTTTTAACGGTCCAGCTTCTAAGTTCCCATAAAATACATCCCAATAGTCTTCGTACATCACTTTACTTTACTCTTTTTTACTCGCCCCGAGTCGTGGCGATCTGATCAGATTAGAGAACCGGTCTCTCGAAACATCCCATGGCATAACAAAAAACGACGCTAATAACAACAAGTAACGAGGTATACTGAGTTAGTGGTGTGTGATGTTAATATCGATACAAGTGTTTGATGGAAATTATTGTTTTTTCGTTTTAATAAAAAATAAATAAATATCGATATATTAATAAATTTTCGCCCTTTGGCTGGATTTATTTTTGTTTGTTATTTTATAGATTTTTTTATTTTACTTTATATTTTGATATAGACATTGAGTTATATTCTTCTAAAACATTTTAAATATTAAACTAACAGTATGAATTTTGTATCATCAATGTTTTGGAAAAAGCAATGCATAACCATATTATGCCTAATTCAAGTTAACCGTGCGCCAAATTTCAAACACAAAAAAAAAACAAATAAATATTTAAAATACAAAAAATAACATCGATATCACCAAAATCGAATCACAAAATCGATATCCCGTAAATCAACGCTAACACTACATATCTAGAGGTGGAGTCAGATGAAATTATACAAAAATATTGTAAGAATAGTGACAGATGATTATAAGCTGGCGATAAAATACACATAATTCTAACATAATGGCCTCCATGGGTCGCATTACTGTGGCGATAATTCCCACCTTCGAATCTATAGAAAACAATTTTATATAAGGTTTACTATTTGATGATTCATCTAAGTTTTTTATTTATCCTTTTTGGTTTTGAAGTTGAAATGAAAGTTGTTATAGTTGGGTTACTATTAGGGAAGTATAGGTAAATGAATTTATGTTTATGTTTGTCTATTTTGAAAAACAAGATAATAGAGCTCATTTTTAGATTGTAATATATATATAATTAAATAGAAAACTGTATGAAAATATGTTCTAGAAACCATATGATAAATCTATTTCACGTAATATTTTTACCAATATATTTTGAACAACATATTTTCATAGTCCAAAGCTATTTCGAGGAAAAACATTCCATATTTTTTTTATATTTATGCAAAATAATAAATGTTGTATAAAAAAACGAAGACAAATAAAATATAGACTCAAAGAAGCAAAGCCAGGACGAGCTGCCAGTTTAAAATAACATTTTATAGTTTAATTACTTTGTAAGTATAAAAGTCGCAATAAAAATCAAAGATACTTTCCATAAAAACAACATTAATATAATATAAGGTACCTACAATGTAATGTGATCAAGATAGCTAATTATTGAAGTAGCAAACAAAGTTGACTCGATACTTCTCTCGTAATGTTCTTATTGCCACCTGCTTCTTAAAGTTTGCAGTTTTTTTATTTACACCTATATTTACATTTTCATAATTATTCCAAAAAAAACATGTTTCTTGTTTATTTTTTCTATTTTGGCAAGACCAAGCACACTGTTAGTTCGGCCTTTAGTACAATGTATCAAATTCGTGCGAAAAGTGGGGAACGGAGGAATGATGAAGAAGAAGAAAGAGCTAAGAAGAAAAGAAGGATAGAGAGGCTCAATCTATATTGCAGGATGTCCCAATTTCCCTTCATTCGGTCACATCGACTGTTGGAAGATCCTGCGGTTTTTCTTACCAAATTTTTGTATCTATAGGATAAAGGTAGAAAAAAAGATTTGCAGCTATATCTATCATTACAGATTTGCATCAAAATGTAAGTTATATTGAAAGTAATACAACTACAAACAATTGTATTTAGCGTATAACCAACTTAACACAGCCAACCCACACTAACCCTAAAAGGAAAGCATCCTGTCAATGCATCCGATAATTGTAATTGATTTATAATGTTTGTTGATAAAGGTACGAAAATTTTACATGACCTTATAGAGGACAAGGTTCAGAAAAATGTGGGTGAAACACAGGCTTTTTATCCTTAGTGCTCCATCACTTTAGGACACTTTCGAAAGTCTTCTTTATCGCAATTTGGTTGAATCGAGTTTGGGATTCAATAAAATTATATAGCATTATACTTGAAATGAATCAGTTTAAATCATAAGTTGTAATGTTGCCTTTTCGAGTTTTTTTATGGGCGACCTATTATTAAAGTTATTAACAACTTTCTTCCACAACAGTCTACTACTTTGTAATTCTCACCTGCCTGTCTTGTAAGGAGGACGAATTTTGAATAATATTAAAGTGATTTTTTTTCTTTCTCCTGCATTATGCGGACGAGTTAACGCTTTTCCCGCAATCAGATAGGCGGAGAGTTTTTGGATAATTACTATTTTTTTTATTTATTTTCCTTTTTTTTATTAAAAAAAAGCTTATCAGCAATTTTAATATATGTATGGTAGATTTGATTTGTTAACTATAGGACTAAATAGTGACAATATGCTATTCTTTAATTCATTCAGCTGCGAACTTGAATTAAACAAGGGCATTGCTTCAAACTGGTTTAGAATTATTTTTATTCACATGTGGAGCATTAACAAGGATTCTCGCGAATACTAGTCTAATATAAGTCTTTATGGCACAAACTACATATTTTATTTGTGTTCTTTTTATATATTTGACTTGAGACTAATAACTATTTTATCCACGGAAAATGGGAAACGGAGTGTCGAAGCACTAGGTTCTAGAGTAGCAGATAGGCAGAGCCTACCCTGCTGTGTGCGGGATACAACGTGAGTAATATTTTAAAGAATATATTGAACTTATTGATATCTATAGCAATATAATGTAGGTCGGGATTCAATTACAAGTGACACTTGTTCATCTAAGTTTGAGACAATTGTTCATCTAAGTATTATAGATATATAATTTTTTTCTCTTACAGAATTACTAACAGCCAACGCACAGCAGAAACTATGCAGCGTAGAACTCTGAAATTGGGCATGTAAGATTCTGTAAGAGTGTACGAGCACACAGTGCACGAAGAAGGGATTTCCCCGAAATTCCAATGGAAACAGGAATCAGTATTTTACATTTTATTGTTCACACCTGCGGAAGATGCGGGTTGCGACTCGTACATGATTAAGATAAAGTCGATTTTTTTTATCGATTAAAGTGCAAATTATCACAAAACTAGATGTATCTGAGTAATTTGTGTTATTTCCGACAACATTAGTAATCCGTAAGATTACTGAAGTATATTAGTTGTACATTACATAAAATCAGCAAAAAATTATTAAAATGAATCCAAAAGTAGTTAAGATAATTTAAAAGTGATAACTGTTATCATTTTATATTACTATTAACATTGTTTAAGTCAACTACTATATTGAATGTCGGTCCACATTTTAATTAAAAATGTGATAGGAAAGTATAGAATTATTTTCATATATTTACTTGAAATTGTATAGAAATTTATTGTTTACGGAACTTACCAAATACAGGACTTAGATCCGATTTCACCGATAGTTTACCGGAATAAGGCTCCCCCGATTTTTCCTGGAAAATAAGAAAGAAAATAATTAGTTTTATTATTACAAAGTTTTATTATTACAAATTAGTTTGTGCTTAAATTCTGTAAAAAAAATTAAAAACTTGGTATATGATCTACTTCTTCAAATACATAAATAATTTAATTATTTGAAAATTATTATTGTTTTATTCAATTGTTATCATTTTTACATCAAGATTATTAAAAAAGGAAATATATATAACAATTTATTTATGTTAACATTTATTTTGACCAAACCAAATTAAAATACATTAATCTAGCCTTATAAATTATACAATTTAATTATACCCTCATTTGCTCTTAAAACCTCCTAAAGATTTTTGAAGCTTCAGAAACTTTAAGCTTATACACGAACAATAACTTACGAAAGCCCTTCAAATCAACCAAAATACTTCGTTAACAAGTATATTTCCAAAAGCTGAACGATTAATTCCACTTGAGGCTTCCCCAAACAATATTAATATAAAGGTAATAAAGAATATAACAAATCGAGATGTTTCCGCTATCATTAATTCGGAACGAATTTCCTCTGGCCAAAGGGCCAATGGAGCGTTGAAATCTCAACACCTTAGTGATTGTTGGGAGAGTATTACTGCGTTGTTCGATAGTGAAAATTAAATTACATAATATAATAGTTTTTATATTAAACAGTTTTATATATTTTATTTTTTTTTATAACATTTCTTTGTTATTTTTAATTAAATTTATGTATTTTGAAATCAACTTATATTATAAAAATCGTTAACTAATAATAATGTTGTAAACATTTATTTGATTTAGAGTAAAGTAACTTTTTTTATACTTATATTTTTGCTTAATTTAATTAATAAATTCTCAAATTTAATCTATAATCTCAAATATATAAAACCTTTTAACATAACATAAACTTTATAAAAAAGTTTTTCACGTAACAAAGTGTGTCTGAAAACTAAACAAACATAGTTTTGTCTCGTATTTTCGATCAAATCGTGCGTTACACTAATAGTGACCCAATATCTAGTATAGGGCAGTAATTGGATAGAGGGAATCAGTTTACCCCACTCGGACGGACGTGTTTACCCCTGGACAAGGGCATGATAGCTTTTTAGATGACCATTTAGTTTAACAGCCTGTTGAGTTACCATTGTTAGTATAAAAGTGTATTTGCTATTATAATGATAAATTGTCAAGTAATTTGAAAAACAAAAGAAACATGTGACATATGACACATATGGAGCATATCGGAATTAACGCAATAGAAGTAGCTTCAATTTTTTCTTATAGAAAATATATAATATGCTACTTCGACGTCATTGGACAAAGACAAAAAACAGAAGGCTTTTATGTATTTTATATGATGTCTAATTATATAACGCCATTAGTTACCATACGTGGCATCGAATAAAACCAATATTTTCATGAAAACAATGTAATTCCAACATAGTATCATTTAAATACCATATATGGTATGAATGATTGGTCTCTACCACATAACTGTCAATATTATACACTAGTATAAATGCAAATCTTCCCCATCTATCTCACTTCATAGAACAAGATAACGAAAAAACACAAAAATGCCGTAGATATATTTTTTAATTACAGCTATTTGAAAGCTGCAAGATAATTTATAAAGAGTTTTAACATGAAACAGTGTTTTTTATATTAAAAATATGCGTTTAACCAACTACCTTTACATAACCTTACATATTCATATTGATAATTTGTATAACTTTGTTCGTACAAACATTTAATTGAGATTTTTTTGAGTACAGATGTATTTACCTTGTACGGCTCGCAGATGCTTGAGCTAATACGATTGATAATTAATAAAGGTTAATGTGTAAATGGATGTTTTTCTTTAGTTATTGTTAGTTAGTGAGTTAGTATGGTGCTTTATAAATAATTAATTAATATCTTCTGGATCATAATATAACAGGATTTTTTTTATTTCAAGATGTATTCCTCGGGTAGGTACAGGCAACTTAGAGTTAAAAATAATTCCCACATTTAGTACAATTTTCGAGATATTGTGGTGAATAGCGGTACTTAACCCCGCACTTAGCACTAGTACGGATCGAATAACTGGCGCTAGAATTAATCGCAAACTTCTCAAAACAAAATACAGACTGGTTTAACATTGTTATACTTAAAATAGTTCAGTAAACAATGAGATCCTTCCATTTTAAATTACGTTTTTATTTATCAAAATAAATATGAAATATATTAAATCAGCTTCACGCTGTATCCCGCACATTGCAGGGTAGGCAGAGGGAATCTAGTGTTAAGACACTCCGTTTCCCATTTTCTGCCGAATTCTGAAGGCATTGCGTGTTGAGTGGCAGAACTCAATGCCGCGCTTGTCCTCGACAGAGCGAAGAAATGGAAATATAAATGTAAGTAAATATTTCATCTCCTCGAGTGGGGATCGAACCCACAACCAGTCGGTTTTACAGTCACACTTTGTGCCGCTGCGCCACGACTGGCCTCAAAAATATATTACATATTATAATATCTCTAGCCAGCATTTAGTGAAATGCAAACCTAATTCGACTTTCCATACAACGTTTAGATGACAAGATAAAACGTTAAGTGCCCCTCAACTTGTAATTAATGGTCGTCGTTATATAATGACTTTGCAAATAAGTGACTGAAAGCGTGACCTTTGTTTGCCACTGAGTCATTGGTCGCCCGTTGTTTTATATACTTATAATAATATTATAAAATTGAAAAGTTTGTTTGGTAGAACGCGCTAATCTCAGGAACAACTGATTTGAATTGTTTTTTTTTTTGTTTTAAAAGGTTCAATAATCAAGAATTACTAAGGTTCGTATTTAGAAACCGCTCTCAACTCTGAGATCGATCTTGATAACGATCTTGAAATGCCGTTTTCTCTTGCTCTTAAAATCGATCTCAGAGTTGAGAGCGGTTTATAAATAAGGACCTTAGACTATACTACATCACGTTAATTGTTTATATATTTTGACAGTTTACCAAGGGTCAGAGTTACCTCAGGTATTTGTGTCGGCGGAGTCACACTTAGAAGCTAGCAATATAATACTATAATTATATACTATTATTTATATTATAAAGCGATAACTAATGGCATCTGTCTGTGGCATACTTAGTGTCCAGGAGGTCGCGAGTTCGAAGATAGTCGTATCGCAATGATATATCATTGAATTATCAATGCACAAGGAAGTCCACAAATTAGATACTTTTTGAATAAAGTATTATTATGATTTTCTATTTGCACCATCGATAGTGTAGTAGTTTTTTTTTTTCAATATTATATATTTTTTATATAAATAGATTATTATTATAACAGTTATGTATTTATTTTTAGTCTTGTTTTAATGTTATGCAAAGGGAACCCGAAAACCTTATCTTAAGACATTTCGTTATCATTAAGACATTTCCGTTACTCATATTATCCACTATATTTTTTGGGCGTTGCATGTTGAGTGTTGAGTGGCCGAGCGAGAATCAAACCCACATTCATTGCATATACAGTCACACACTTATGCTCCTGCATCACAAAGGCCTCCATTCACTCCAGAGTGTTATAATACCTATTCCTTACAAATAATTAATATAATATACCTACTAATATAAATACTAGGAGAACCTACATCATCATCATCACACCCTGAAATACAGCAAAATGATTTTTAGCCACCAACTACAAAATGACCCCTAAAGTAGTGAAGGGACTAATCTCCATAAATCCCTATCTAAATCCTCGGACAGCGTGATGGATGTCGATGTATCAAAAAAATCATATCGATAACTTATCAGCTTTAGCGCGGAACACGTATTGTGTATTACACGTACACGTGGCTAATATTAGTTTTCAAGCCAAAATATGTACCTACATGACAGTAAATATTATATATTATAAGAGATATCACACGGAAGTGGCTAAAAGCTTTGATTTTTTTATGTCCTTATTTAGTATATTATTATTTTGTGATAATGACTTAAAATGCTTAAAAAGACTTGAAAATTGGCTTTTTTTTGCTGTAGCGTGGTAGTCTGAGGGAATCTAGTGTTAAAACATTCCGTCGCGTGTTAAGAGTTGGAACTCAACGATGCGCGTTGTCAAAATCTTAAAATAATTACAACATTTAAATAAATAACGTGTTGCCAAGTCACTTTGTGTTCTATTGCAATAAAATATTAACAATAAATTGTTTGTTTCTCATTATACATAACCTTTGTACAACGATCAAGTTAATGTTACAAACAGCATTCTACGTAAGAAACGTAAAATTATTTATATATTTTTTAATTTTTTAACTTTAACCAAAAATTACAAGTTTAAAGCTATTCTATTTTTGGCGCCATTCAAATATTAGCGTATTGTGTAGGTACTAATCGTTGTTATTATTACACTCACAATCTTATCTCGAAGGCCAGGTATCCATGTAAGCATCGCTTTAGCACTCAAAATTAAAAAAATGATTTATTATTAGCGACATTTTTGTTTAGGTTTTAAATTTCATGATGATGAAGGAATAAATATTACCCAAAAAGAATTTGGACAATATATTTAAAGGAAACTTTTAAAATATTAAAGGAATATTAAAAGTAAAATTTTGATATATATTTATTATCTACACCTATTTCGAGATTTAGCGTATGGAATGGCGTAATTCGACGCCGAGCTTTCTTTTTTTCAGAAAGTTAATGAAAATAATTCATTTGCCGAGGAAATCGAAAACGCCGCTGAGCCACGACGGCCTTAAAAAAATAGTCACAAGTAAAATACACTTTAAAGTTTTAAATTTTAATCGATTAACAAAAAATGTAAAGAAAAAAACAACACAAGATAAGCATCGATTAAAGATATAAAAATTAATCGCTGCCGATAAGAACAGGAATGCTGGAAATACTTAATTGTTTGCCATTTCACCTCGCTTTAGTCCATTCATCGAAATATTTACGGTTACGAAGCGGCAACTAAAAATATTAAAAAGTTTTAGTCACTTTTAAAATAATATGTTAAAGAATATTTTATAGTAGAAGTAGAATATAAGAAGAAATTTATGTTGTATTTTTACACAGTCACCAAAAAAAAGACTTGATAAAAATATTAAATTCACAATTATAATTTATATAATATTAATATAACTTCAAGATTCATCAGGCCATTGCAATTTAAAATATTTTTGTTATTGTCATCTTGCATGTTCCTTATATAGTAGGAGAAGCAGAAAAAGTTAGATGTACTCTGTAAATTCCTATCTGGATATTAATGATTTTACGTCCTTACAATCTTAGATGTTTTTGTTACAAAACATTCAAAAAACAAACAAACATATAGAGCATCTGCATCCTAAAACAACATTACAAAATATAAACCACATGTAATTAAAAGGCCACCCATCCAAAAACGATCCTAAGTAACGTAATTGACGGACATGATTTGACCAATTTCCCCGAACTGCCTTTATCGATAAAAAGAAATCGCTAGCCCGTAAGTTACAACTTTTAAAAGTGGCAATGTTAATTGGTATATCGATACATCGATAGTATTCCCGGTACGTAATTACACGTCCCTAATAACGAATGACATCTGCAATCAATCGCAATAACACGAATACCTACTCTTGTGTTTGCTAAAAAGTCAAAACTGGTCAAGTTTTAGGGATTCTTGGATCATTAACTTTATGGTAGCGATGTTTTTTTTTATTTTATTTAATATAAATCAAAACCGTCGTGGCCCAGCGTTACAGTCTAACTGTAACAGTGACGGTTGTGGGTTCGATGGGGATTAATTATTTTTAGGCCCGCGCTCTGGCACACCGCGGCGTTGCTTTCCGCCATTCCGTTTATACGCACTACCGATGAAAGAACCACTTTGAATTTAGTATACATGCATACAGTCTTAATTACATATTAGACTTAAACCCTTAAAATTCCAGTTTTACTAAAATGACGTAGTTCTAGGAGCCTTGGGATCTCAGTCTAAAATCATTCATATACATTTTTATATGCAAAAAAAAATTACCATAATAATTAAAATCTATAAAAAATTAAGTTCTTTCACAGCTTTAACAACTTTTTATAGAATTATATTTCATTTGTCGTATACTGATATAAAATTGCTATTTTAATTAAAATTACAAACATAAATTGTTTATTACGACATTGTTACAGTATAAAAAGATTGTTTACAGCGCGGTGAAGCAGGTGAGTTTCATTAAATAATAATTTATGCAATCATTAAAAATACAAATATTCTATATTATTTACATTTCCCTTGTTCGAATAGATCGTGTGGCTTTGAGGTTCGCCACCCAACATGCAATCTCTTCAAGGTGGAAATATATGAGTTACTAGATATGTAAAAAAGTATTTAAAAATTTAATGAGAGACCATCCTAAATCCACGGCACAGTGTTTGTCTGTCTGTAAACGCGACGGTTGTGGGTTCAATTCTCACCCAGTGGTATGAATTATCACCATTTCCTCGCTCTTGTACAAGATAAAACACCTCGTTGAGCTCAGCCACTCAACAGACATGCCTCTACAATCGGACAATTTGTGGGTAACAGAATGTCTTAAAACTAGTTTCATGTGCCCTCCAATATAATATAATATACAGCGTGAAGTTAACAGAAAAAAATATTATGAAAATTTATACAATATTAAATATTAACGAACGTCTCTTAACTGTAAAAACTTTAATAATAATCATAAAAAAAATTTTGGCAAACATCAGAATATCTGTTTGAACTACCCACATTTACGTATAATTGACTTTTCAATTTCGTGCCTTTAATGCGAGCGAGTCCGTCTGTATATATAGCCTGTGGTGTAATAAATGGTGATACTAACAAGTCCAGTTCTGAGAACGGACGGACCTTCGGACGCCTTTTTTTTATTTTCGCTTTTCGGTCACGAATCGTTGAGAAGATAAATAGTGGAAGTGACGTCATTGTGCATGCATGCGAATTGTAGATGAATTTTGGCTACTGTTTATTTTTCGGTAAACTAGATTTATTAATTTCTAGCTTTTACCTGCGGCTTCGTCTGTCAAATGGAAATAACCAAGAAGGACACAATACATTGTAAATGGATACAGCCTCAACACCATATTTAAAGAACTAAGCTGAATTGAGATAAAACATACCAGCTTTCCTTGAGAAATGGAATATCTATCCAACACAAAATTCAGTTCAAAGCAGTTGGTTCCGAGATTAATGCTCTATTTCATTTGAATAGTATCAGAAAAATAAGTATTCCATTGAAACATAAGTGATGTATAAAGACTTCTCACTAAGCACTTTATAAGATCAAACTTTAATAACTTCAATATTCAACTAACATAAATAACTTAAGGACAAGGATTTGAATCTAAAACCACCACAATTTAACAGACACCTCTGAATGTACTTTTGATCAACGTAATAATAAAACTGAAACCTTTCAATAGATACTGCACTATACTATAATAATTTTATAAACATAACATAAAATAGATTAAGTTTAATAGAAAAATACGTAGTCTGCACCAACGTAGCAAAATTAAATTAAAGTAATGAGGTGGTTAAATGCATGTACGTACATACTAGTTAGTCTCAATCGACGCGCTAAGTTGATGCAACTAGTAAATAACGGATGCTGGAACATTATGCAGATATAATGCTTCTGTATTAATGCATTTAAAAAAGAAAATGTATTAATAGATTCTTTGTGGTGAATATTTTTTATATATATTCATTTTTGATTTTTTTTATTTGTATTAAAGATGTATAAATTACTAGAATGCCATTAGAAGTATTTTTTGGTCTTTTGGTAGCAAGGATCTGTAAAAACTTCGCTGCAACGTTGCTTACTAGATATTTTTCGGGGCCGTATAAGAATTTTAATATGTCAGAATACGGAGGGATGTACCTATAGTGTATGTAGTCAGTGAAGCACTGACTGTAGGTACCTCAAAAACGCGAGACAAAATCAAGTGGTGCAGCAGAATAGCATCTGACTGTAAGCGCGATGGTAGTGAGTTCGAACCCAGTCTGAGAATTAACAATTTTTATTTCCTAGCACTGGACACAAGTCAAAGCGCGGCATTGAGGCCTGCCACATAACATGTAATACCTTGAAAATTAGATGGAAACTTCGCCTACCCAGCTACTTTCAGTGTGAAGTTCTTCAATTTAATTAATATTAATTATAACTAACATGGCTACACCTCATACATTAACATAATCAAGGGCGAAAGACAAAACAAAAAAGAAATAAAACCCTATCACAATCGATATAGCACAAACGACTATCGCAGAACAGTTTCATATCACTAAATATACCTAACGTTTGTGTTCACACGTAATTAGACCCCTGCTCATTAGCACTACGGGTAGAACTGATCGACCGCTACCTGTCTCTTTCACACCTGGGCAATTGATATTGGTGTCTCGCTCACCTTGATTGAAGATCTAGCTGCTATTTGATTCTGGCCGACGAGCGATTGGCCTTTACTTCATTTGTTTGGTTGTTTGTCGAACACTTGTTTGTATTTCGTACGTTTAGGCATAAAATGTCGTATATTTTTTTGATTCTCTATTATGTCATACTCGTAAAAAGAATTGGGTATGTCTTTTTTTAAAATAAATATATTTTTTTATTATTTTTAAGTATTTGATAATAAGACTTGCTTCTTTTTCATCAGACAGAAAAGAGACCTCAGTGATAAGCCATAATTAGATGCAGTGCTTTGTGTAACTACAAATAGAAAACATCTATAATATATGAAATCTTAGTAAAAATCTCCGTCAGTTATTTGAAACTACAAAAATATTGTTCAGTTACAAAATCCAAATACATTACAATAACTTCAGCCTTATGACTGATACAAAAGGTTTTAAAGACAATATATTTATAAAAAAATAATAAAATGTAAACATTTATGAAACCCAGTTAATAATTAATTAAAGAGACCAAGCGAATGAAGCGTCAAATTTCAATACGTAATATCTAAAGACAGCAAGCAAAATGCACAACCGAGAAACATTTAAATATAAGCCGTGTGGAAAGTACTAAAATTTTCCCATTAGAGCACGTCCAGCGAATTTTAATAAACAGAACGACGGTAATTTACAGTTATTATCCTCGCTGACCCCGCGAAACACCCAGCGTAGCCAGTCCATGTCACAAAACTAAAAAAAAACAACAAAGAATAAAAAAAACAGAATCTGGTATGGCCAGAAAAAAGTTGTCTCGTCATCATACGAAATTCAACCTTAAAATATAAACTTAGAGCTTAAAATGATATTTCCCTAATATATCGTATTAGGGAGCGTCATTCCGTAAAAGGAGCTTTATTACAGAAGCGAGAAAGCCCAAAGTGAATTATGGAAATAATCATCCCTTACAGCTATTTGAATTTGAACCATAACCTATTGGGATACGGTTTTAAATCGGTGGGTAGTAAGATTTTTTTATTAAAAAAGGATCGATCTCGTTTGGCGGGCGTACCTGCGCTCGCGCAGACTTGTATTTATGGCGCCTCCGATTCAACACGTGGTACACGGCATCGGTATTAAAAAGCTTGTTAACTATAACTGTTCGTTTCCCTTCATTAATTTTGGGTTTCGGCTATAAAACGTTTGTCTACGGTTAAAGGACAAATTGATTTACCCTTCTTACTATTTTGGATTTTCAGTTAAATATTTTCTTGTACAAATTGCTTTTCTTCAAATTTATTCGAAAGGAAATAATTAAAAAAATATATTCAGGTGTATATTTGTCAAAAATGACTATTATTTTAGTGAAATTAGTAAAACATAAATTTATAAATATATATTTCATAATGTTTTTATAATATCGAAAATGATTGTTTCCCAAAAATATAGTTTCTCTAATATAATATGCGAGATATGCGTAGTATTTACATACATTTCAAATTTTATAACGATTTCGAATATTGCACAATACTAAGAATTTCGTGTTATTTGTGAACAGCCAATTTCACAAACGTAGGAACTTGGAGCACTTCCTTTGATTTTAAAAAGCTCTTTAAAATAAAGGAACTGAATATACAGACCGACGTACAAACTAAGGAGTCGTACAAATTTCAAAAGCACAATCGCTCAAGTGGCGGGAACAATAAACAAGAGATGTTAAGAGATAACAAACAAAAATTATCCATACAATTGTGTATGGACCAGAATCGCCACTACAATGACACCGGATGGGTTCAAAATCACCTTTATTTTGCTTTAAATGAAAAAATACTGTGACACGCCAAGATTAAGATATGGTGCGTGATAAGAGTTCCTTTTTTTTTAGAATAAACAGAAAAAGGTAAGTTTACATAACTTATGTATGTAATATTAAAAATTAGAAATAAATTATTAAATATTATACATTGTTTTTATTCTTAAATTTAATTTATCTCTTTAAGATTATAATAAATAATAGTTAATTATCGAATTGTTATATTATTTTGATCTCGTAAGTACATGGAGAAGTGGCGTTGAAAAAAAATTTATTACACTCTTAATACTTATAATATGGATGATCTTCTTATGATTTTTTTAATGTATTCATGAAAATGAAGCTGTCCTTATACTATTTTATTGTTAGCAATTTATTCCCAATGTTTTCCTAGAAAAAAATAACCACAGATTAAACCGAACAGATAACAAAAAAAACTTTTATCTAAAATCAATCTTCAATTTGGTTTCTATTTACGAAATATAAGTCCTTTAGTTTTTTTTGGCCACTTCTAAAACTATCTGTATCTATAATGCAAGTACCCAAATATTATGCTTTTAAGACAGCAGGGACAGGCGCACACCCTGATAAGATATGATTAAAGGAAATATGAAGCAATTTGAACCTTATTCTTATGAAATTAAGGATTTTAGCATTCCAAGTATGCGATTACAGCTTGAAAAACCATGTCCTTCTTAATCACGGACTCGGGATTTAGATAAGAAGTTTGAGAAGTCACAAACATTTGCATTTCTCAATGACATAAATTGTAGCCTTTTGAAATTTTTGCATTTTTTTTTCAGTTGAATGTTTGGACATTTTACAATTTGTAATATTTTGAAGGTATAAGAATACAAATGATTTTTTGTAATACTTATTTTATAAGTTTAACTGTTCTATAGCGTACGTTTTCTTTTAGAAAACCAATATAAAATTTAACACATTATTTATTTAGATTTTTCAAAAGCAATATTTGAATAGTAAAGTTAATATAGTAGTTCAAAATGAATAACTTAAGAGAACATCCAAAGTAAACTCCCAAAAAATACAGACTTCAAAAAGGTTTTTGTCACAAATTAAACGCAAGGGCTCCAACCCTTGAGAGCGCTTTCCTCTTAAGCATGGCATGCATGACACTCAAAATTTTGGTGAATTTAAGTAAAATGAAAGCGCATTCTTTTTCTGAGAAACGAAACAGAGAACAAAATGTTGTGGCCAGTCGAGACGTAGGGGGACAAAATGTGACAGTAAAATCGACAGGTTGTGGGTTTAATATCCGCTCGAAGATAAGAAATATTCATTTAAATTTATATTTTCATTACTTCGTTCTGGTGTCAAGGCAAGCGCGACGTTGAGTTCCGCCACTCAACACGCAATGTCTCTAGAATTCGCCGGAAAGTTGGGAACGGAGTGTCTTAACTAAAAGTTTTCTCTGACTGCTGCAGCTGATTTGATTTAATTTAATTTTTACCAAAACGTTTATTTACTTTTCTTATACTTATCTTACACGAGCTTTGTTTATACTACAATTAATAAATATTTCCTTTGTTCCAATGAGAATTGAATCCACAACCTATGGCGTTTGCAGTCGCACGCCTGTACCCCTGCACCACGATTTTTAAAACTTTATCACATAATATTCTCAAAAACACTTAGTAATCTTACATCACACGTAGGTACTAACTTAAGTACACAGAGACGATTGTTTCACCAAGTACTCAGTACTTATAGGTTTTCCCTTCAATCCACTCAAGTAAAACGAAGCTCGCAAATAATTAAAACCATTACATTTATAAGAGACATAAAAGGAATCCTATGGAGTACTACCGAAATGCAACAATGGAGGCAAAACAAACAAAATGATCCCACGGCGGGGGCTCCCCAATATATGTACCGCATATAATAATTTATATGCAATGTTGATAAGAATATATTTTTTTCTTTTCTTCTAAATACAGATATTTGTTTATTAAACATGTATATAATGATAAAATTTTGTAACTTGTTATTTTTAATCTATGATTAAACCATTTTACATTTCTTTTTAATTTGTCGTATAAACAAATAAAATCTTATGAAAGCTCTAAATAGACGAGTCTATTATGCCATAAAATTATTACAGATAACTAAAATAAATTTTACAAATTAAATGATAATTCTTAAGGTACATTTCAGTACTAATATTGCTTTATAGAATCCTTTCAAGCCGGTGATAGCTGCTGTCATTCGAAGTGCTTGCAAAATTGTATTTAATTAAGGGATTTTATTAACTGTCTTTATTTTTGATATATTTTAAAATTATATTTTCACGTATCAATATATTTCTATGACCTTCAAAGCGAGCCTTAAGTAAAATGCTTTAGGCCCCCTGCTCTATAGGTAGGAGAAAAACCTGACGTTCGTTAGGGTGCATGACTGGCAATCGGATAACATCGTCGACGAGGACTCACTAAATATGAATAGAATTTGGATGTGGCAAGCTATCTACTTACAGACTTATCATAGTAAATGATAAATTATAATATTAATATAATATGTAGTATTGTCCTATACATACAATCGTAAAATATTTTAAGTTTTGTTATAATAAATACAGAACATACATATATGAAATATCTGTAAAGATACAAAAGTTAAATTGTAATTACAATTAAATACTTTATATATTAAAAATTAATAATATATTTAACCCATTTCCACTTCTTGTCTTTAAAAAACAGCCTCTAGTAAATTTTATAAATATACCGCATTCAAAATTTCTCACGTCTATATTCGTGAGCTTGTAATCATCTGAGAGTGACTAATGTATAAGATGCATAATGTATACCTCAGTAATAATAATCTATACTAACATACAAGTCATAATAGAAGATTTAAATGAAATATACATATAGTTCATATTTAATTGAAATTTTAAAGCTTACATGCATATTACAGACGGTGGTCACTTGTTCAATTCTTGTGATGTTTTTTTTACAGAATCACAAACGACGATGTTCTTGTTTACACAATCTCAGTTCAGAATGGCGGAACTCATCACCGCATAAAAATCGACAAACATCATTGACTATTGCGCCACGTTTGGTTATAACAAAAATACGTGTTTATAGGAATTATAATCATAAATCACAGTATAAATTGGTTGATAATTACATAAAAAAGTTGCACCAAACGACGATAGATCAAATAACTCTCCTTAACCACCTTTAAAGCTTTAATTACAGGCTATTACTGTAAATATATTGCATGGAAGCCGATTTTTTTATATTTTACGACTAGATGTTGTCGATCAACATAGTAATATTCAATTATGGCACTTTAAAGGGAAACCATACTTAATGGTGTTTACAGTTTACTCGTATAAGGCAAAATTGGACTTATTAATTATTTTATATAATACTAGCAATCTGCAACTTTGTACACGTGGACCTTTGGGACTAAAAAAAAAATCTAATTTTGATTTTTTCCTTTTTTCGTATGAATTTTGAAAAATGTTCTCTTATGTTCCTCGACAGTCACTAAAGAATAAATTTCAATTTTGTAACTTCAGTAGTCACGTTTGTTCGTTTCTGTGAGTAACGAAACACAATAAACATTTCATATAAAGAAGATCCAATTCGTAACATAGGTTATGGTAGGTATAAGAGATAATATAAGTTAAAGTTAAATACAATAGAATTATTTCTTATGTATATTGTATTAAATGAAAGTGTAATTTAATCAAATTTGACTATATTACACAGTAAGTAATATTTAGATCTATATGAAGCAGGTAGCCAAATCCAATGGTCAAACAGTAGGATTCTTGCGTACAAACAGGATTATTTGCTCACGCTACCGGTGTTGCCACACACGTGTGTACGAACAAATATTTCCCTTTCTAAAGATTTTTTAGATGTACTGTCGGCAAATGGTTAGGATGCAAATTTAGCTTTTTTTTTTGTAAAAATTTGGTGATTGCGATAGATTCTGTTTTTAAATTTAGCATATTTTTTTACTATAAAAAAATATATATATATTCAACTAGCAATTACATTTTTTCTAGATACTGAATTAAAGTGAAATAACTTGTAAAAAATATTTTTAATATTAACATTATGTTTATTAGACACAATTTAAGCTTAAATTAACACAAGAAAAAGAAAAAAGCAAATAAAAAAATAATAGAAACAAAACATTAAAAAATTAACATCAACTTCACTGCTGACCGTACACCCAGCGTTTTTGTGTGTATCACGCGCACCTTTTATTTCCCAGTTAGTTCGACTTGTTAGCTCTACCGTCTAACCACTTGTCGAGTCGGACCTCCCTTGAACAGCCCACTGCACAAACTACCAAATTCTTGTATTACATATATTATTTGTTGTTATAGTTGACACTATTGGTGGTATTTTGACTGCGACGTTAGTTATTTTTGATCTTATAGTGCCTCGGAATGTGTCAATATAATGTACATTGAAAATAAATTTCAAATTTAAGGAAATTAATTGATAAAACGAAAATAACCGTAATATCATAGAAAATGTAATATTTTCGTTTCTTAGCTCCAGCACCAAGACAAAATCCCGGCATTGAATTCCGCCAATCAACACGCATTGCCTCCAGAATTCGGCTGAAAGTGGAGAACGAAATATTTTAACATTAGTTTCCCTTCTTCAATAGGCTCTCTAATCAGACAAAATGCAGGATACAACGTCAGGCTGATTTTATTTATTTACTAAAAAAAATTAAAACGAAAATGATCTCCTCACAATTTTTATAATTACTCTATAATAATACAACAATATATGTACAGTTATACTATCTGGCCGTATACTACATATTAACAGCGACGTAGCATAATTGTATCTAAGGCAGCATCAGCAACAGATTGGAATCTTGAATAAATTAATTTTACACGCTAGCCAAGTGTTAATTTGGTCGATTACCATAATTCTAGCGTCAAGTTAATCGTAATATACCACCCACTACGTATTACTGGCTAGAAGAGATCCGGAAGTAAACACACGTACTGGTAAGTCACACATGGTACTTTTATGGTATGTTAGATATGACAGGTAACAAACACCATGTAAAAATCGTAAAGTATAACTGACGAAATGTTAATTATATCATTGTCTTTTTTTTCATTTTATTTTCGTATTTAAAATATTATAAGGTTCTATTTTATATTTTACCAACGCGGACCGCGGCGTTGAGCTCCGTCACTTAACGTGCAGTTTTTTTTTGGGCAGAAACCTGAAGACGGAGTGTTCTAACATTATGATATCTCTACGCCTACCCTGCTATAAGCTTGATATACCGTAAAGCCATAAAAACCGTAGATAAGTACCATTATCTAAGGATGGAGTATCGAAAATATTGTAAGCGAAAACATTCCCCAAGAGGGAAACAAACCCACAGCTATCGCTTATCAATTACGCAATGACGGCGTCTATTAAATAACATTTTCTATTTATTGTTTAATAGATAAACAGTCATACAACTTAATATATCATATTTGAATACGTTAAATAATGTTAACTAACAGATAAATTAATTAGGCTATTAATCATAGATTATTATACGATTTATATTGTTGTTATGTTAGAATTTAGTAGTGTTCATGACAATAAATGCAAATAAATAGTACTCTTAATAGTCTGAAATAGTTTTATTGGATACTGCCAAATTGACTGTAAGCGTGGTGGCTGTGGGTTCAATCCTAGTTTTTACCAGACAGCATGGCGTTGAGCTCCAAAACTAGGTTCCCTTTGCGTACAGTGCATTATATGAGACAAAGTATAAATTGTCAACAAACAAAGGACGGAGAAAGTTACGGAAAATATTGTGATGTGGATAGAGATAAGAACAAAGATTAAAATACATAGTTGTCAGTTAACGCTAAATGTAATAGGGGCAAGTAGTAAAAACTTTATTACTAAAAGTATGTAATGCCATATAAAATCAATGATTACTTTATAAAGCGTTAAATTGCATAATTATTTCACAATATTTTATATGTATGTGTAAGAAGCTTGTCTATTGTATTTAATTATCTGTGAAAATAATAATTTTAGAAGGTTGACGAAAAACAAAATAAAATTATTTCAATTTCATATACTGAGGTTAAATGTTGTATGGTTCTCAATTCACAATACAGTCTTAATAATAATGTTAATTACCGAACTTAGCGTTCAGTATAGAATGTTAGCTTAATTATCATTTTTCTAATATACGCTTTATTAAATTTCTTCGGGCCATTTCCAAGAAGAATAGCTTAACAAAAAAAATTGAAAAAATGTCCCTAACCACGCCCCAACTATTAGCGTAACATTCTCCTTAACTGGTAACACTAATCGCTCAGTAACGAGTTCCGGTGGGGTTGCCCGTTTACAAAACGATACGAATATTATGAAATAATTGGGGTTTAAAGGGCGTTACGACCATTATCGGATTTTAATTGCACTTAAATGCGTATTAAAATTTAATGCTTGACTAAAAATGTGGATGTAATTTTTATATTTTACACAAAAAACCGTAACATTTATTTTTATATATTTTCTTGTTTTTTTTTTCATGTAATTAAATTTTGAATGTAACAAAAAGCCTTGAAGTCATCGTAAAAATTTAAAATAAAATATATAAAAAACATTGGTCTGTTATAAAATCCAGTTAAAACAATTAAAAATCGAAGTTGCGTTCCATTTACGAATTCTTCGTGGCGATTGGCCGGGCAGTGATTCTCAGGGCTGTAATGGGTAATATTATATGGAATGAGCTTTTTACAACTAAACCGATAGAGCCAGAACTGGTTCCGATTCCTTTTATGCCCGTTTCATTTTATTGTATTTAGCTTGCTTTTCATTTTATATTATTTTACCACACGTTTGT
>JAATLQ010031358.1:64897-77285 GCA_013421005.1 Heliconius erato x Heliconius himera | reverse complement strand
TGGTCTGTTATAAAATCCAGTTAAAACAATTAAAAATCGAAGTTGCGTTCCATTTACGAATTCTTCGTGGCGATTGGCCGGGCAGTGATTCTCAGGGCTGTAATGGGTAATATTATATGGAATGAGCTTTTTACAACTAAACCGATAGAGCCAGAACTGGTTCCGATTCCTTTTATGCCCGTTTCATTTTATTGTATTTAGCTTGCTTTTCATTTTATATTATTTTACCACACGTTTGTTCGACCTTTATTTTTAAATTAAGCTCACTTACTCTCAAAAACCAGTATTTAACAACTGAGCCGAGTGTAAATCTAAAGAAACGAGACCGTACCGAGTCGTACTTTACATTTTATTACACTTGTGCACTATAGAAACAATAAGCCATAAAAGAATTTCACAGCAACGCGGCCGTAATGAGTTTCCGAATACGTAGTCTCTCGACCTAATGGCTCTGGCCGAGGTCGAATTATAGAAAAAAACACTATTATTTAAAAGCCATGGCAGTCCGCCGTAAAATTAAAAAGACAAATTATTGAACGTCTTCGTGGAAGTCAGCCTTTGTTATCTCACAAGTGTTTTTCGAGAGTTCTGTTTGTTTTTTACCCCGTTCTTGCATTTGAAAATGTGATCTCCTCATCTCACTCTATCTCGTTAGCGTCGGGTGCGTCGCCACAAGGCGCAACTCGGGCTTCCCTGCTTACCAAATTCTGACACTTTCAGCTTTCATAACAAGGTCTCATATTGTGCATAGAAATTATTAAAAAAAACCATCTTTCCCAATCCAATGAAGGGCGTAACTGTTAGGCCTTTCATACCGTGATATCGATTTATTGAGGACGGGATAAGCATTTATTTTGCTTAATTGGCGCCTGGTTGGAGTCTCGTTCTTTTTGATACGGTCTCATTTTTTCTCTCCTGTATAATGAATTGTGTTTTCGAATTTAGATTAAATGTCATTAGGACTAAGGTTTATAATTGATTGTATTTAAAATTAAAAATTTATTGAGTTTGAGAAGCATTACCATAATGATGATCGGCCGTGTTTGACGGAGCAGGTGTTGTGTATATCGGTTTATTCTCAGTTTTTCTGATAAAATCTCGTTATAAAAGAAAAAAAATATCGCATGAGTTTACGAGATTAACCCGGCGACGGATACACTTTCGTTAATTATATGGCCAAGGAATCTTGTTAAAATTTTGTCAACCCTAATTTGTTATTGAACTTTTCATTATAAGAGCTTTTTTTAGTCAGTTCAATAAAATAAACCGTAGATTTTTTTACTTTTTCTTTATTTAGTTGATGTTAATTTAATTATACTAAAAAATCGATTTTAAATAATTAATTTACAATCTTACATTTTTAAAATCTTGTCTTTAAAAAGTTATATTACATTAATTTTCTCTTACGTCGCAAGATCGATAGAAATCGATATTCTAACAAATTATAATATAGATTATAGAAGATCGAAGAGTAGAATACTACACATCGATCATGGCTGGAGCAACCTTTCAACATCTCGATAAACGAGCCGCAGTAATGGCTCTCGACGTAACGATCAAATATTCAAAATTAAAAATAGTTTTATCGATTTTCGCAGCATGAATCATAAACATACATCCCAACGGATAGTTTATTTATATATGTGATATTTTTAAATCGATGTAAACACTTATGTCTACTAAATCGATTTTATATATTTTTTTTTATTACATGTTTTAATTTTATTTTTGATTAGTGATAATAACGTGGAGCTTTTTTAATTTCTATAAATAAAGTTTGTATTATAATCAATGTCAGGTAGTTTTGGTTGTTGGGGTAAAAGTTATATATTTTTTATATATATAGAGATGGTTTCAAAAAAACATGTCGTAGTTAAAATTTTGCTTCAGTACCTACTAATACTAAAGCTTGCCTAATAGATTCGAACTCGTAATTTCCACGACTGACACCAAGTAGAGAGAACCTTGCTTCGAACTTACAGTAGTAAGTTTTGTTCTGGATTTTCAATCGCATTTCAGTGGTACTGCGTGTCAAATAACGTCCATTTATTATATACTAATCGGAATAACTTGAATTCTGATTAAAGCCAATAACAACGATATTATGACATAACACTATATTTTTGAATACATTAAAATGTATATATTTATATTAATTCCTTTTACGCATTATCGTTCGTAGCATGGTAGGTGAAGAGAATGTCAGTGTCAAGACACTTCGTTCTCCGCTTTCTATTCAAATCGTGACACTGCGTTTTGAATAGCGGTACTCAGCACCGCGCTTTATATTATCAGAGCGATAAATGGAAATAGAAATAGCGATAAGCGGAAAATGCAAATAACTCATTCTAATGAGCCCATTGCCTAATGAATATAAGATGTTCTTATATTTTCTTTAATTTAAATTAAAAACTTTCTATTGTGTATTGATAACGAGCTACATAACTGATAACAGAATTTTATTTATGTATATACATACTGTATACAATTCGGAGAATCCAAACTATGTTATCCTTATCAATTATATCATTCAGTAGGAACGTGAGATAGCTTGAATGGAAAAAGTTATTTAATAAGCTGTAATTAAAAAAAATGTATAAACACACTTTAAGACTTTCAACTTTAAGACTTTAAGGAATTCAACGCTGCTGTTTGTCTTGTTTACAATGAGTGTAAATGAAAATAATTCATTACCTCAAAAAGGAATCGAACCCACAACCGTCGCGTTCACAGTTAGACGCTGCGAGGCAGAACCACGTGAGTCTCATCTGTTTCCTTGATATGCTAAAAACAACTTTTTATCTACAATTAAATTCAAATCAAATATTACGTATAAGACAAATAAACAATCAAACTAATATTCACTTTAATCAAAATCAAAGGAATAAAAGCACTTCTATACAAAAACAATATATCAAATCTCTAAAATCAGGTCACAATTTATCAATAACTTTAAAACAGGATGCATTACAAAAATTCTTACGAGGGCGAAGAGCGACGTGTTAAGGAAGGCCAGAAATGATGGCCAGGAGTGTTGGCCTCTTGGCTGGAATACTTCTTATGGGCATTGATGTCTTGATATTTGGTGAGTTGCTTAGGGTTGCTACTTGAGATAATTAAAAACAAATCTCTTTTTGCATAGTATATTTTTTAAATAGCAATTAAATATATAGTATGTATTCTTTATAGAATTTCAATAATATTTTTCGTTTATTTTTAGGTCCACACTGTATTCCTAGCACCCAGTCAAAAGTCAACAGCACCCAGGCACGGAGTGCCAAACACTACAGTTTCTTTATTACTAATACTAGGATATTTTACTAGATGAAACTAAAGCACAAATTAATAAAAAAATATCATCATAATATACAAAACATATTATTTACAATAAATCTTTCTAAATAACATACGTTATTTTTATACTGACAGCCCTCGCCTCTCTGATATACGAGAAACAAACAAAAGAAGAGTGATAACATTTGTTCGTGAGGATGAGTCAACGGGTCCGGGCACGGCCATGTTTGCTCAATCATTCCTTTTTAGACACTAAATATATGAAACTAAATGTATTTAAATGTATAAATCACATCTAGATACAAGATTTTTTTAAAGGAATATATGCGTATTATATTTGTTTTATTTTGCTTCATACTGTATCAAGCATATAGCTGATTACGCAAAAGGAACCTGGTCTTAAGACACTGCCTCTCACTTTCCGCCTTATTTTCAAGATATCGTGTGTAGTGTCAAAACTCAACGCCGTGCATTATTCTCTTACCAGACGATTAGCATGAAAATTCATACCTTGGTGAACTCTCCTTAACATTAAGAGTTTGTTATATTTCAATAAATTTATAAAATACATATATCACTTTGATGCGGACGATGGCAAAAATATCTTTTAAACAGTTATTTTTCAAAGTTCTCTACAACAGATAAGAAATCAAAATTGCCCTAACACACATACATACATTATCAACAAATAAACAAAAGTAATTTCTTTTGTAACACCGAGTCAAGCTCGCTTTTTAACTTAAAAGTTTAACTCTATTGTCTACTAAAAGCTCAGATAGCAATGTTTGTAGTGATAACCGTGGTATTTGGTAACGCCACCGACACCAAGACGCGGAAGCTAATATTTAAAGTATTTAACTGATAAAGTATTTAGATAAACGCTGGTTTCGTCGCTCGGGTCACTCCTCAGTGTGTACGTTGTAGTGCAGCTGCTTGTATGTTAATAACTTATTTGTTAGAGTGAAATTTAATTTATAGGGTTTAAGAGGGAACCTAGTATTATCTTCGGTCGTTCCGTTCTTCACGTTATATATATTATATAAAAATAATAAATATACCTAACTACTCTTCGGAGTAGGGATCAAACCCACTACCATCGCATGTCACAACTTACACTAATACAAAAACACTAAACCTAAGAATAACCAGCTAATAAGCCCACATGTACATCAAATTCTATAACGTTTGTTTACACGATAACATTTTAAAGAACAAAATCGATGAGCCTTGATTAGCCGTAATAGTTTTTACGTCTAAATTAACTTGTTTAAATTGTTGTTTTTGACGAATTTATAGACATCTGGCCAGTCCAGTAAGTTTTATTGCACAGTAGATAGTTACATCAAAATGGTGGACGTAAAAAATACTGTAAAATGAAAAACTAAAAAATATTATATATTCATTGGATTTCATAGTTTTAGTTAATCTGAGTTTATCTTAATTTACATTTATATGGCTTTAAGTAAATGAAATAACTTTAATAATATTCAAAACATAATATTATGATGATATGGCCGTTCCGCGTTTATCTATAAAAGTTCGTCGACTCGTGAAATCTGTAGGTACGCTTAACCTTGAGAAATATATATATTAATAAAACTTTTTATTTTTATATTTTATTGGGAACTATACATAGAGATTGACTTTTTCAATTGAATACGAAATGCATATATTGAGACCAGTCGAGGCGCAGGGGCACACAAGCGTGCGACGCTGCAGGTTGTGGGTTCGATTCCCACTAGAGGAAATGAAATATCTAATTTAGTTTTAACAGTAAGTTCTGCCTACCCTGCTGTATGCGGCAGATAGTGATAGTTCCAGGCAAGTATGAAAATAAGTAGGAAAAAACTTATTTCATATTTTATTTTAATTTTCTACTTTGGTCATCAAGGTTAAGCGTATTCTAAATATTTTAAATATAAACTATAATAGCTTCACGTTTTTCAAACATAATAATATAGGCAGTTGGAATGTTAAAACATCATCTGTTTCCATCATTTCGCCGAATTTTCGAGACTTAGTGTGTTGAATGGCAGAACTAAGCGCCGTGTTTTGTCTACCAGTACAGGCAAATGACAATTGAATATAATCATTCTCGACGAAATCGAACCCACAACCGACGCAGTCAGAACCTATCCACGACGGCCTCTGCTAAGAAACTAAAATACTCAAATAAAACAAAAACATACGGCACGTTAAAACACATACAAACATCCCCAATAACACTAAGTTCACTATATTTAGTGCCAACATTCTGGGAACGCAATAGCATAAAACCTCTTTTAGAGTACAATAAAAGTTTACATATACAATTTAACGACGCACCTAAAAAACAGTTTAAAAATAAAAGTTTCAAAAAAAAAAAACGTATCTTGTTCATTAACTAGACGTGATTTATCCTAACTGCCGTTTGATTGGAAAAGTTACTACTAGCTATCGCGATTCTATTCACGCTTTGAACTGGACTAAACTAAACTAACACAGTGTTAGATGGTTTACGGATATGTATTTTTTTTTTGTTTGGACATATACATTTTATTAAAGTCGTTAAGCATAACACGCTTTTTCTATGTTGCATGTGTATATAGCGCAGTGGTAGCGTTCACAAATTTTCACGGTTACTATAGGTTCTTTTTTTACATAAATAATAATTAAGCTAAATATTAAAGATCATGGGATAGGTCTTGCTATGTGGGAAGTCTTGCTATGCGACAGTCGTTGTGCTGATAATAGTTTCAGCTAATATTTTAATAGCGAAAAGCCTCAACTAATATCTTAAGAGGTTATCGGTTAGCTGTTGGATCAAGAACCAGAAATAGAATTGCTTGAGACGGCGCGTATTTTGAGGAGGTTCCTCACTCTGGAGTCTTATACATCGATTGCCGGATGTTTACTTTTACCTTCACTATACTTTTGTGGCCCCTATAGATATATTTTTAAAATTTCCTATATACGATATTGATTTCGACAACGATTCGTTATAAATATAAAACAGCCAAAAGAGCAAATCATCATATAAGGTTTAATTCCAATTACATTAATGCGAACTGGCATTATCCGTATTAAAATGTCTACAAAAAATCCTTCACTACAAAAACAAAAGAAAGCTACAATAAAAATCTGTTGTATCAACCAGAAAATCGATTTCAAACATCAGATATCAGTAAGTATATTAACAATGGCTATCATCCCAATAATCCAATGCGGAGTTATCACTTATCAGTTGGGCTCAAACCACAAATAATACGTCATTCATAAATGATACGACCCTAGTTTGTTTCACGCGCTATTGAATTCTAGAATTGTTAATATTTCATAATATTTCTTTTATTTAATAGATCTACTGTACAGATTATTTTTAGCTTCACGCTGTATATAGCAAGGTAGGCAAAGAGAACCAGGAAACCTAGAGTTAAAACACTCCATTTCCCTTTAACACTGCCGATTTCCACATTCCGCCGAATTCTTGAGGCATTGTGTGTTGAGTGACGGGTTTCAAGGCTGCGCTTTTCCACGGTATCAAAGCAAAAAAATAAAAGATTTCAATATATAGATCCACGGAGTGAGAATCGAACCCACAAGCCCAGTCTCGTGTACAATCACACGTTTGTCCGTCTGCGTAATGAATGTATTCAGACAACGAAAATTAAAATATCTTTCTAAAATAAACAATTGAACGTAAAAACTACTCGAATAAGAAATGTCAGAGAAATACAAATAACTTTTTTTAGCGTCACGCCGTATCCCGCATATGACAGAGGCAAAGGGAACCTAATGATAACACACAGTTGTAATTTTGGATCCTTTGTCGATACAAAAATGTTTTCCTATAAATTATTACCTTCAAAGAGTGGTTATATGAAATAATAAAATGAAAATAGAAACGGAGTGACTGTTATTTGACTACTATCTCTTTGCCACCTCTAATTGAAATAGCACCACAAATGACAAAATTATATGGAATACCACTCCCGCATCTTGCGGGCAGTTCAAGGACACTACTGGGTGGCCGATTCTAAGTTTGCATTTCAGAAATCATACAAAATATATATTTCATTAAATATAGGTCTTCGTAATAAATATGAAATATCGAAAAGATTTGTAGTATTACGGTAAAACACTATGTTCTTCTTTACATTGTAAATCTGAAAAATAATATAAATTCGTAAATGGATTCGAATCTACGACCATCACGTTTGTATCTTATTTGTTATTACCTAAATATTAGTTAGAAAGTAAAGGAAACTAAAAATTACCTACTAAAACCAATATACTCTACATAATGCACAATATGCGTCTGTGGCTTCTTTCATCCAACTGATAACTTATCATTTTAATGTGAGGGTTATTGATAACTGATAAATACTTTCTATAACAACTGATTTACATGTAGTTTTTATACATATTTTTTTTGCTTCCTTTATAGCGTATTGGACTGCATTTACCCAAAATTTCAAATAATATTTAAATTAAATTTACTAACTAAATTAAACTAAATTAAAAAAAATTGCGCGGCGTTAGAGTTCCGTTAAAACATTTTTCTCTAATTAGGACACACTATATTCTAAGTTCTCCCAGCTCACCCAACGTAGAAAAAGAAGATGATATATTTATAGCTTAAAGTTAGACAAACAGATAGTTCCTATGGATTTATTTATTTTTCACTATTTCTAAAGATAAATATGTAACAAAAAATATATAATATACCAGTAATTGTTCCTAGATTACTATCAACAAGAAACTGTATTTATTTAGTGTGTTTATAATTGTTCATCGAATTACATGTAATTGCTTGCCTTGAATATATTTATGTATGTACATATAATCTTATCAAATGTGATGTAAATTGAATGGAGGAAATACATAAGTTGATCTGTACGATAAACAATCTATATTAATTATATTTTAATGTGTTAAGAAATTATAATTACGTCCTCATAACGTATTTTTTTTGCGATTATCGAAAAGAAGTTACTGTAAACTAAATAATTATCGAGTTAAAGCAGTATATATAATGAATACTTATAGAAGGATGTATTTTTTGTTACTTTAATATAACTATTTCAGCTTTACACTGCCCCACATAGCGTGGTAGGCATACACAAGTTAGTTAATACTAACTTGTGTCTGCCTACCACGCTAACTTTTAGTTCCCCAAACCACTCGAGGAAATGAAACTCTTGCCCCCAAGTGGGAATCGAATTTACAACTGTCGCGTTTACAGTTAGACACCGTACCGAGCCACGACAGCTAATATAACCGAAATATATATTAAAAATCAATATACAAAAAATAACTCTCCAAAGCCCCAACTAAGATAAATAGATAGTTAGTAAGTCACTGAACTGTTACCATATTCAATGTTACAAACGGAAACATGGCTCGGCCTCTCATAAACGACTACGCATGCACTAACGCACAAACTTGCATAACTAATGCACGGAGGTGACGCTCAAACTGATATAGCCTTATCTAGATACTATCAGATCCCTGTACTGATAAGGGATATTGTTAATTTGATTAATTGATTTGATAAGCCGAAGGGTACTTTCAATATAATGTAGGTAGTCCTTTAGTTATTTTATTTCTTGTTGGTGTAAATTGTTATGTAACATTAATAGTGCGTAGTTATACTTTCTTTTCTTTCTTATAGTATATAGACAGAGAGAATCTGAAAACCTAATGTTAAGACACTCCGTTCCCATTAAGACACTTCCGTCCTCCATTTTCCAATAAATTCTTGAGGCGTGTTGAGTGGAATTTAACGCAGCATTTCTACAGTATTATTAGTTTAATCGTTTACATCAATATTTAATAACAAATTTAGCTTATCTATTTGTTTACATGGATATGCTCATATAGACAGACGTGTGGGATACAGATGAATTACAGTCATGCTATAGCAACAAAATTGATTTAAGAACATATGCAAAGTACTATTTATTATATTGTGTTACATACATTTAAAAACATTGTTAATAAAAATTTTAATTGGGGAATTTTACTAAAAAATTAAATACGACTTTTTAAGAAAAAAAAACTATATAACATAAAAAAAAATAAAAGATATTCTCTGTTGTAAAATGATCATCTTAAGCATGATACTTTGGAAGCTGGAATTTATAAAATAAAGTTATAAGGATGTATGTCTTAATTGGCTAGAGCGTTTGGACAAACAGAAGCGGGTTCGAGTCCCACTACGATCAAAATTTTATAAAACGTTACAAAATGTTTTTGTACAACGTTAGAAAACTAAAATTAAATCATTAAAATATTGAATAGGACACAATTAATAAGTATAATACAAACAAACGATTCAATGTTTATATTTATAAACCAATCCAAATAAAGACGATATTAAACCAGTATGACTATTCCAGTTTGCCTATATCTAAAACAATAGTTATAGAGGCCAATGCAACTTCCTACGTGAATACCTAGATAATTAGCCTTACCCACGTCTAGATGTGGCATGTGAAATTAATACTGCAGATTATTCTTGATATTATGGTAAATGCATGGAATATTTAGTGTGAAGGCTTTTTGATAAATATGATAATTTACTAAATGCCGAGTAAATGAGGTAATTGTTTAAAATTTGTATGTAATTTATGGCAAGTTGATGTGGTACTTGTGTTAGTGTTTGAGTATTTTTTTTGTATTGAACCTATTAAACTAACGTAATCTATAATAATCTATTATATTTCCTGACTTCGTTAGTAGTAGTAGAAATTATTTTTAATAATTTCTTAAATTTGCTCGACATCTCTGCAAAAAATTGTTCAATATTTTTTTTCTATGGATTTATTTTTAAATCGACTATAATGTCCGAATTACTATTACTTGTATAGATGTAATAAAGGGCGGCGTTGTGTTACGCTACTAAACCTGCCATATGTGGAACACACAACAAAACTTAAAAAAAACGGCAACTAAATCATCCAGAAACTGGAAAGACCGTAATATCAAATTTACACCAAACAACGATATCCAGCCGTCGTGAGATCCATTCACAACTCGTTACAAACAAGTAAGTAATCGAGATAAACAGACAATAAACTGAATCAGGCGACATTAAAGATGGCGACCCAAAAGGAAGACAGTTAGCAATAAATACTAATTAACCAAATGTACGCGCAAGGCTAAATTAATATGAGGATTTGCGCTAAGATATTATTAATACCATCGTGTTATATTTAATTTTACAATTGTGTCGGTTTAGTTGTAGATAAAAATATTTAAAGTACCACATTTTTTACTAAGGCAGTGGTAATCTAGTGTTATGACACTCCGTGCCGTGACGTTGTATGATAAAACTATACAAGCCTTTGTTTACCAAAGTGGAGTTAAACCCAAAACCACCGCGCTAAGTCAAGCGTTGTCCAACTGCGCCACGACGTCCCATATGTAAGATTCTTATCAGAATGACAAATAAGATCAGCATACATAATTATTAATATTCCATAATTACTAATTTATCGAACATAATGAGAAAAAGTTATAAAATATAAGTAACTATATATAAAATAATTCGTTACAAAACTGTATTCCATTTTTTTTACTGTAACTTGATCAACATTTAGTACAAAATAAGAACGAAACCCTCAGGAATCGTCAGTTTCAGTTAAGGCCAGTATGGCGGACGGAAACGGATGGCATCAGACAAGAGATCGTTGTTCGCTAAATATAGACGTGGATTTGGTGCGCGGGCGCATATTGGGAGAAATTCATTTTATACATCATTGATTAGTGATTAATGTTGTTTTAAAGGAGAATATTTATTGTTAATATTATCTGTTAAATAATTCAAGTAAGGTATTGACGTATGTAATTAGGTATTATATAGGAATAACTAAGATTTAATTATCTGTTTCGATATCATTTTAAGAATATGTACTATTAATAAACTGAAATAGTCCAATTTCTTATAAAATATAATAAAATATATTACAAAAATATTCGCCCGCAGTAATGTTCTCTGGAACTAGCACTTATCCAGTAATCATCAAGCGTACCATAACCACAGCGGAAATAGCGTAGGCACTTACTTTTTTCAAAAGTAAGGAATGTTTTCCTTACTTTGCTATTTCTCTAAGAAGTTTTTAATAATTTCACAATTGATGTGCATGAAAATTACTTTAAAATGTGTACGTTAAAATGAGTTAGCAATAATAGAAATCAAAGGCCAAGGATTTGTACAATATGGCTGGTCGTACCCACTTTGCCTGTTCAAACAAACAACATAATAAAATCGACTTTGTTGTTATGAAAACATTTCCAAAAATCAAGCAGGCGTAGCACCGACACGATTTAAATCCAATTCACGAGCCGTCAAATTGTAATCTAAAAGAAATCGAAACTCAAAAGAAAATTGTACGCACAAAGTGTATTGTAATGGCATCACGTACGATAATCGATGCTATTATGACATACAAAGCAGAATTGCACCTAACTATAATCCAATATTTATACGATCCGTGACTGTAATACTTTGGGAATCTTGTACAAATCTGATTCTCTGTCTCGTTCTTGCCGTTCGAATTCGGAGATGGAGAGAGAAGGATGAGAAATCCATACATGAGCGTCATTTGTAGGTGTCCAAGGAATGTTTGCACTCCCTCGCCTCTCGGGTCGACAGGTAAATTCGTCCACAAAAGCAGTGGGAGTTCTTGTTTATTATAAGAAATACCTGACTGCAGGTAGACGTGCATTGTGTACGCGCCCCCTCCTAGCGAATAATAGAGTTTTCGGAAATAACACAATGACTATCTAATTTATGTCGGCTGGAATATTATTTTACATAAATTTTCGGAAACGTACCTGGGGCTTTCTTCTCAATTTTTTGTATGGCGCTCCGACAATCAGTGTTTTGGGTGACGTTAGTCTCGGTTCTTGCGGTTGATTTGTTTGTTTTACGGGCAATTTGCGATTATAAACATGTTTTTGGGGAGTCCGCGATTTTATCTCTATTATTTGTGACCATCCTACCACTAATTAAGTAGTTTAAAAATTAAAGTGAACAGTTCCGATGTTAATCTACGCATAGTCGAACATAACGAGGTCACTAACCGCTTCTCCTTATGAATATTAAAAC